>JASDQU010103376.1:147814-164806 GCA_032191745.1 Picea mariana | reverse complement strand
TTAATTTGAGTGATAATGTGGTTGTGCATGTCATTGATGTCAGAAACTTTGAGAGAAGCTTCAGATTAGTTTGGTATATGTTAATCTAATCAAATCAACCAACTCTTTGTGCAAGAAGTTCGAATTCAAGTCTTTGCATTTGTATTCAAATCTAATTGGGAGTATTTTTGTTTTTGCAATGATATGTTATAGATATTATTATTATAATATGGAGTTTATATTTAGTATAAATAAATATATTTTAGGTTAACTAAAAAATATATATATATATATATATATTGTGAGTGAAATTTTTTTTATTTGAATAGTATGTGTTTTCACATATCATTATATTATTGTGAAGGAGATGTGTAATTTTTTGAGATTTATCATGTGTGAAGAGAGATAAGATCAAGTTTATTTAGGTAAAAACTTTTTTTTTTAATTAAAAAAATTGAGGAAAAGTTTGCACTTCCAAAGATCTAATCCACACATAAGTAGAAAAAATGAGATAGTAAATCTCTTTCATGTATGAATCTTAATTTGAGCCAAAAACTTTGAAAAAAGCTTAAGAAGTTCTAATCAACTCTCTAATTTGGAATTTTTTTGTATTTTCAATGTTGACAACTAACTTGTTATATAGATATCATCATAATTATACACTTGTGAAGTTCTTTCATTTATAAACATATACCATGAAGGGTTATATATATATATATATATATATATATATATATATATATATATATATATGATTTTATATTTTTAATTAAAAACCACATAAAGTTTTAATGTAAAAAATACTTTTGAATCAAAATTGTGTGTGGAGTTTTTTAAATGTCCAACTTTTATATAGTAGACACTTCACCCATATATATATAAAGTTCATATATATGATTTTATATTTTTAATTAAAAAATACATAAAATTTTAATGCTGGAAAAACTTCTGGATCAAAATTGTGTGTGGAGTTTTTGAAATTTCCAGTGGACATTATGATGTTTTTGGACATTTATTATGTCCCTCATGATCGGTGAAGTGTCCACTCCAAACTTTGGACGTTCCAAAAACTCCACTCACTGGTTTGATCCAGAGGTTTTACATCATTATGACTAACTGTAAAAACCTACATACTCACATAAAATATTTTTCCTATACAACTTTAAGTTAAAAAAATATTACCTTTTTAGCTTTCAAATAATAATTTTAATCAAACTACACAGGTTCTAGAGTATTGTATTTTTATGTTTAAAGTAATAATTTTAATCAAACTACGTGTATGTTTTAAATATTATAAATTGAGTAAATATTACAGTCACTTTCCATATTATAAACTTCGAATTAATGACAGGCAAAGGATGTAAGAAAATGGCAGGCCAGGGATGTAAGACCAAACGAGAAGAAGAGGTGAAACTATAATAGAAAAATATAAAATAAATAAACAAACAGACATGCAGACATCATGTACACCGGCAGAACTATCCCTTGGAACCATATATGGATGTTTCTGTATCTAGAATTACGATAGGGATAAGCGCCCAAGGCCGAAAACGATAATTCTGCAGCGGTGGGAGCAGTTGGGACATCTCGCCAAATGTAAACAGACAGAGATGCAGACCTCGCGGACTCCAACCGTGAATTCAAATGTTTAAAAGAGGATGGATGAAGTCAAACAGAGAACGACAAAGGCCTGCAGTCGATCACGTCGGGGTGGTCAATGCGGGATCTGTTTTCCTGTATGTCTTTGTTAAAAATCGCCGCCCAAGACGTTAACATAGTCGAGAGAAATGTTGCGTATAAATACTTAGTTTTACAGTGAGCAATTAGTTTAGCGTGGTTTTTTTATTATTATTGTTATAGTAGTCACTAGCACAGCTACTAACTCGCGGTTGAGAACGCTGAAAGGTATCGGTCGAGAAAGTTTATTTTCAATATAAAATGTTTGTGGTAATATGAAATGTTTGGCTGTATTAGGTTGATAAATGGAATGAGTGGGCATTAGACCGCCGGTAACATGGGCATTTATTTAGATGCCACTGTTTAATCCTACTTAATCATTTAAATTTGGCAATTACATATCCTTACAGTAATTTTTTAATGTGATTAGGTAAATGTTAAAAAGTAAACATGTTAACGGATGCCTTGATAAATGCAAGAAAGTTATGAACAATAAATCTGACCCATTGATTTTGGAGGACGACTAAGAATATGCCAGCATCTTCAATGCATAGCCATCAGATTAGGGTTTAAGGTTAAATAAGGTTAAAAGATCATTAATTGTGCCTTTCGGTGTAATTAGCAAAACTGTGGCTGATGAACGCATCTAAAATTTAATCATTTAAACGTGGCAATTATATAGTGTTATAGTAATTTCTTAATATGATTAGGTAAATGTTAAAAGGTAAATAGGTTAACGGATGCATTCAAAAATACAAAGAAGTTGTGAAGAGGAAATCACATTCATTGATTTGGGAGGACGACTAAGAATATGCCAGCATCTTTGATTGTTAGCCATCAGATTAGAATTTTAGATTAAAAGGTGATTAATTGTGCTCATTGTCAATAGGTGTACGCCTTTTCAGCTTAATTATTATAAATTAGAATATATGGATATATAAAATATGTTTTTTGTCCATTGATTTTAGTTTGAGTTTGGTTTGAATAGTTGTTAGAAATGACTGTTATCATTCTTACTAAGATTCAATTCTCATAAATAACATAATAAGTTCATAATGAATATTGTTGTAATGATTTCAAACATATATATTGAAAAGTTTCCTTTAATTCATAACTATTCTTCGTGATTTCTTTCTCTTGAAAAGGTCACAGTAATAGCAGATCCACGAAAGCTGGTAGATCGATAAAACACAAAACAAAACAAAGCCAGCCATGCGATAAAATAAAATCAGGAAGTGGGAAAAACAGGATCGTAAAATAACATTACCTGCCGATGTTGCAAAACAAGTAAAAAAACTTAAAACAATGGTATTGCAAGCTGGTTTGTGTATATGACAGAGATGTTTGATACCACGAATTGATTTCACTTGCATGTCATTCAAGTATACAGAGAAGAAATGTTATAATCAAATAGTCCTTATACCCTTCAAAGTGTCAAAACGCATAAATATTTTATCTATTCTATATGTCAATTCAAGATATTTGAATATTTTTATTATTAGTTTAAGAAACAAACAAATATTTTTAATTATTAATTTGAAAAAAAATTGGATTATAAAAAAGTAAAAGAAAAATATCAAATAAAATGAGAATTAGAAAGGTGACTGGTCTTTGGTCTTTATGCGTTGCAAATTTGTAGACAAACATCATTAAAAAGCCAGATTAGATGGCTGAACCCTTTCCAACAAAGCCCAAACATCATTAAAATGCCAGATTGGATGGTTGAACCCTTTCCAACAAAGCTCTAATATAGAATTTCAACCTTAAATCATAATTAGAACTCATGATTCATATTTTGGGTATCTTTCTGAAAGTTTCTAAGCATACTAATCCAAGTGGATATTGGTGGCCACCCACCTATTCCAATTGGCTCATCTTGACAGTTTTTAGTTCAACACGTTCTTTTGTACTTCTTTGTAACCCACTTCTGGGGTTGTCTGGATCCCTACACATCTTCCAAGTGGAGACTGGTGACCGCCCACCTAATACAATTGGCTTATTTTGGGAGTTTTTATGTCAACACATCTTTCTATACTTCCGGGGTTGTTTTAGGTCCTAAACAATGTTTTTTTGGTTTGCCACAGTCAAACTATAGAAGAAGTTAGAGTTTCATGGCATAATTTGTAGTTCTCGAAAAAACCTTTCCAACGGGCCATCACGTGCCTAAAACAGAGGTCATATGCAAAAATTACGACCCCGGGAAGTTGGCATAACAAATTACCCAGCGGGGCCCACATAACTTTTGTCGTTTCATCTCCTAGGGTTAGGTTTTTGGATGTATAGGGTTTTGGAATGCACGAGTAATGTTAAAAAGGCCTCTAGAGCCTCATTGTAATCATTCTGCTCAGGTAGATGCGCGTAGCAGCCACATCTCTTCTCAGAGATAGTTACCACCATTCAAGCAAGTTTTTTTTCAGTTTTGCGGTTTTACAATTTCATCCTGTTTCATTTATTCAATAGAATTTATTAGTCATTGGATATATGTTTTTGTCCACCCCATATCTGTGTTATTGTATTCAGTCTGTTAGTCAGTTTGTTCCTCTCATAAATCCAGATTAGTTGTATTAGAGTGGTTTTCTCTTCATTTATTTTTCTTCGTGCATGTCCCTAACAAGATGTGGGTACAAGAAGTTGGGACTCGAACCAATCGTGCATTTTCAATATCAGTCGCACTGAGCCCGAAAACAACCCATGGGGGATGAAAATAAAGATGATGGAGGAGGAGATCCTTTTAAAATGCTGCTTGAGGAAGCCCTTGTGTGAAAAAACAACGAAATGATGGAAAACTTTGCATAGATCCTTCGGTGGTTGCCCACAGGAGAAACATCTTCATCAAGCGTCCATGCAACCCCCTTCAAGGTACAGGTAAATTTTGATATTCCATTATTTGAAGGACTGATATATGCAAATGTTGTAGATAAATGGTTGAATCTGCTCGAAGTATATTTTTTAGTCCACAATTTTTTCGATAGGGAAAATATTACTTTTGCACTCCTCAAGGTCGTCCCCCATGTTAAGGACTGGTTGGATACTTACTCTGAGCAAAGGGACATTGAGGAATATGCAATATTTGTGGTTGCCCCCACATGGAATTCCTTCAGGGGTGCCATTAAACTACAATACTACCATGTTGGAAGCTACAAGGACCAGTACACAAGATGGACCACCCTCTGTCAGGAAAGAGACCATTCAGTACCAGATTTCACCAATATTTTCCATACCCTACGCAACAAATTGGGTATCAAAGACTCTGAGCATTATCTCGTGCTCAAATGTTGCAGTTTTTTGCATATATACATTCAAAGACAAATGGAGTTTTTGAACATCACATCATTGGGTATGGCTTATAGATATACTATCAAGATCGAAAAGAAATTTATGCAGAAGAGGCGAGATTTTGGATCTATAAAATCCTCACAGTCGAAGTAGGGAGAAGGTGACCCCAACCCACATAATAAGGGATAGAGAAAAGATGGCCACTCTCAGGACAACTAGTCCAATCTGCAACACAAGAAGGGAAATGAGAATTCGAAGAAGGACACAGGAAAATGGTGTGAATGCCATAACATGCCTTGGCATAACACCGAAGAATTCCACTCCAAGAAATCACTCGTGGTCGAGCTGAAAGATTCCGAGTCAGAGGTCGATTCTGACTCTGAATCAAATCTAGAAGGAGGGAAGCATATTATCGATGTTGAACCCAGTGCCACTATCACTACCACCAAAGTCCAGCCAGGTGAATCAGAAGAATCATAGGAGGGGGACTGCCTCTTTCACTCATAGAGGTGGGTAAAGGGGGATATGCTTCATTTTATTATCGATAGTGGAAGTCAGAAGAATCTAATCTCAGCATAGGTCGTCAAGAAATTGGACCTGCCAATGACACTGCACCCGCAACCCTACACTGTCAGTTGGCTTCGCCAAGGAAAAGATCTTTGTGTCAGCCAACAGTGTCTTCTGCCCTACAACATCAAGCTTTTCAAAGACGAGGTATTGTGTGATATTTCTCCCATAGAATTTTGTGATGTTCTTTTAGGACAACCATAGTTTTGGAAGCGACATGTTGTGTATGAGTCTAGAGCCCGCAGTGTTATTATTACTTTGGGTAGACAATTGTACATGATACCAGAGGTAGCGCCGCCTACTTCTATTTCTTTAATATTTGCTAAGCAATGCAATAAGGTCATTTCATAAACTAGGAAGTTAATCTTCTTTGCGATTCATGTTCACAATAAGTAGAAGGTCTTTGCTACATTCATGGCCTCTACACAAAGCCTCTCTTCGTTGCAGAAGAAAGTGGACTGCATCGTGGAAGAGTACAAAGACATATTCTCCTCACCCACTAGGCTACCGATGCACTTCCAAGTCAATCATCTAATTGATCTAACCCCTACTGCATCTCTCCCTAATGGACCAGTCTATCATCGCTCGTTGATGGAAAATGGTGAAATCAAGCGTCATATCCAAGAGATGCTTCAAAAGGGGCACATCAGACCTAGATCCTCCCCTTGCGAAAGCTCGATTGTACTGGTCCAGGAGAAATATGGGACTAGGCAGCTCTGCATCGATTACTGAGAATTAAACAAAATCATAGTCAGGAACCGATACCCAAGTCCTAGAATTGATGACCTTCTTGACCAACTCGAGAGGGAAAATTTCTTTAGTAAGATTGACCTAAAGTCTAGCTACCACCAGGTTCCCATCAAACCAACTGATGTATGTAAGACAACTTTCAAATCTAAAGAAGGTCTCTTCGAATGGCTGGTCATGCCCTTTGGCTTAACAAATGGACCAACCACTTTCATGAGGTTGATGGATGATGTATTGAGACCCTTCACCAACTCTTTTGTGGTTGTATATTTGGATGACATCCTCATCTTCAACAGAACTTGGGAGGATCACATGCAACATATTGAACAGGTTTTGAGTACTCTCTGGTAGCACAAGTTATATTCCAACTTGGAAAAATGTTCCTTTGGTGTGAAAAAGGTCCAATACTAGGGATACATTGTTGACGAGCATGGGGTACATGTTGATCCAGCTAAGATCCAAGTCATATGTCACTGGCTAGTCCCAACCACACTAACTGAGCTTCAGAGCTTCTTAGGACTGAACAATTTCTACCGAGGGTTTGTGTTAGGATTTTCCTATATTGCATGGGCCCTCAACCAAGTGACCAAGAGAAGTAGCAGGGAAAAGTTGGTGTGGGGGAAGGAACAACAATGAGAATTTGATGAACTGAAGCATCATTTTTTCTCAACTCCAGTACTCTTTGTACTCAATCTACAACAATCATTCGAGATTTAGACTGATGCATCCAACTATGTTGTAGGCACAGTTCTCACTCAACACAGTCATCCATTAGCATACCATAGTGAGACACTCTCAAATACTGTCTGGAAATACCCCACCTATGACAAGGAAATTCATTCCATTGTACAAGCTTGTCGTCAATGGAAACATTACATTCTGGGAAAGGCGATAATCATCCACACTAATCACAAGCCTCTACAGTTCATACAAACACAGGGGAAGTTGCAGAATGACCATCGTCATAAGTGGTCCACTTAATTGCAGTAGTTCCATCTCAACATCAAGTATAAGACACGGAGCACAAATCGTGCCGTTGACTACCTCAGTCGACCTCCCATGGTTGCACTCACCATCGTTCTCCATTATTGTGGACATGAGGCATTTGAGTGGCCCCAACTTTATCAGCAGTATCTGGACTTTACCACCACCTATAAGCTCTTGGGTACAGGTGTGAATGTCATCGATTTTCACATTTAGGATGAACTGTTATGCCATCTGGTCCATCTATGTGTTCCTGCAAGTGGGCGCGCAAAGCTGATTTGGGAGGCTCACTACAGTCGGATTGTAGGACATTTTGGTGTGGAGAAAACTGTGGTCATTCTACAGAAACATTTTTATTGGCCAAAAATTCAACAGGACGTCAACAAGTATATCAAATCTTTCACTTCTTGTGCCATTGCCAAGCCATCCATCAAGAAGCAAGGCTTATACATCCCTCTTCCTACTCTTGAGATGCCTTGGGAATTTATCTCGATGGATTACATGTTGGGCCTTTTGTCCACCAAGAAAGGCAAGGATTATGTATTTGTGGTCATTGATTGGTTTTTTAAGATGGCCATCCTCACAACCTACAATAAGAGCATCACAACGACAGATACTGCTAAGATCTTCTTCGAACGAGTGTGGGTCCATTTTGGGATACCATAGACCATCATCTCTGATCGGGACAACATGTTCCTCAACACATTTTGGTTGGGTATCTGGTCATTGTTGGACACCAAGCTCACTAAATCCATTGCTTTCCACCCCCAAACCGACGAATAAACAAAGGTAATCAATCAGATGATTGTGCACATCCTGCACATGTAAAAATCTAAGCATCTGCTTACATGGGATGAGAGTCTTCCCTATGTTCAACACAACTACATCATTACTCTCCATAGCTCCACCGACCATAGCCCATTTCAACTGGGACTAGGATTCTAACCCTTGGGTCTCATTGATGTTGCACTACCTCTTGCAACCACATAGGCATAATCTTTCCATCTTCAGTTTGAGGCTGACAAAGCCATCAGATTCATTGAGAGGATTCAACACATCTGCCAACAGGTCCATGAGATTTTGTAGAAAACCAATGCTATGTACAAGCAACACCATGAACAACACAGGGTACCGCACCAGTTTTAGGTAGGAGACAAGTTCTGGTTACATTTACAGAAAGAGTGCCTTATAGGACCCCATCAGAAGCTCCGCCTGCTTCGATATGGACCTTACACTATCACCAAGGTTGTGGGTAGCAATTCTTTTGAGCTCAACACTCCACCCTTCCTTGGCTTGCACCCTGTGTTTAATGTGGACCTCCTTCGGCCATATTTTCCACCATTATTGGACACGTCATAGATCACAAAACAAATGACAACAACATATCTCAACCCTGACTGCATGGAACAGGAATCCACTGATTAGATAGTGGACACACAGGTCAAGGGCACTCGCCAGCAGAGGATCCAACTTTATCGGGTTATCAAGGCAGGGAAACTCCTACACCAAGGTAAGTGGTTGACCTGGGGCCAAATTCAACAGAAGTTTTATCGCCTTATAGGGGGAACTCAACGTAATGGATACAATTGCTTCCTAAGGGGGGAGGACTGATCCAGGTGGATATTGGTGCCCACCCACCTATTCCAATTGGCTCCTCTTGATAGTTTTTAGTTCAACATGTTCTTTTGTACTTATTTTTAATTGTGGGTTCTACACTTCCGGAGTTGTTTGAAGCCCTACAAATCTTCCTGGTGTAGACTGGTGGCTTCCCACCTAATCCAACTAGCTTATTTTGGAAGCTTTTTTAGGGTCGTTTTGGGGCCCTAAACAATCTTTTTTTAGCTTTCCACAGTGAAACTGTAGACAAAGTCAGAATAGTCAGAATTTGATGGCATAATGTGTAGTTCTAGAAAAGACATTTCGAACGGGCTAGCATGCACCTAAAACGAAGGTCGTATGCAAAATTTACGACCACGGGAAGTTGGGGTACCAAGTTACCCAGTGGGGCCCACATAACTTTTTGCATTTCATATCCTAAGGCTAGGTTTTTGGATGTGTAGGATTTTTGAATTCATGAGTAATGTTAAAAAGGCCTCTGGAGCCTCATTTTAATCATTCTGCTCAGATGAATGCGTGTAGCAACCACATCTCTTCTGAGAGATAGCTACCACCATTCAAGCAAGTTGTTTTCAGTGCTGCAGTTTTATAGTTTCATCCTATTTCATTTATTCAATAGAAGTTATTGTTCACTAGATATTTGTTTATGTTCTCCATATATATGTGTTATTGTATTCAGTCTGTTAGTCTGTTCGTTCAACTCATAAATCTGGATCACATACCTCCATGTTAGATATCAATGGATTTCAATTAGTTGGTCATCATATCATGGTCAAAGTCTAGATTGCTAGAATTTTTTTACTTTTAAGTCATTTTCCATAACATTGTGAGATATAAAATTATTTAAAATAATTTTTTTTTATGATTTCCAATATCTTTGTGATTTACTACTGTTAAGAGTGAAAATTGATATGATGTGATGCTCCTCCAATCATAGAGTCCATCAATGTACACGCTTCCTCATTTTTCTCACAAAGAAAGACTTCGTAAAAAACATATTTTCTGGTGTTTTTGTATAATTTGAATATCTTAAGAGTTTTTCAATATGTTGAATTCATTTCTATATTTATAAATAAATTTTAAACAACAAAAATAATGATTTTGTACAAATTTATATCACCAGATTTTATAAAAAAAATATTTAGTAAAACAATTAAACAAAACCAAATAAAAATAATAAAAATATATAAATAATACTTGGTCAACTTGGAAATTACAGTGATCAAATAACACCTTAGGTTGAATAACCAATAGGATGTAAAATAAATATTTAAAAAACATAAACATGCATAAATTTTTAATATAATATTTTAGAAAAATATACATAAATTTGTGATCAATGGACAACTAACTAACATGCACTGAAAGGCGTATCGAAAACAATATAACTTGCCGCAGCAGGAATAATAAGAGGTAGTTCGAATCAATCAAGCTTTAAGAAGGAAAAGATGCCTTATTGTATAAATATATGAAGATGTGGAAGTGAAAGATGAAACAAACAAAAGTTGAGGATTATGGTCATACGAAGTTTTGACACAAAATAGAAAAACACCTCGAATAATTGAGTTAGCACTTGGAGTTCATGAATATAAATGAAAACAAACCATGGATGAGGAATATGAGTACTTGTTCAAAATTAAGAAAGAAACTTACAAATCTTCTTGAGTTAAGAAAATTTTAAAATATGATTCTAAGTGGATTTTAAAAGTAAAAATATAAACAATATGAATCAAATGATCTAGACATAGAATACTTTTAGTATTGTAGTTGCATTGCATTTACAGGTTCACCAAATTGATGTAAAATCAACTTTTCCTAATTGGTTAGTTGGAGAAAGAGAAAGAAATTTATATGAAGCAATCAAGGATTATGGCTAAATTGGTGGAAAGCATTTGGTGTGAAAATTGTAGAAAACATTGTATCAGGTAAAGTAATATACTACAATGGGTATCAATGCATTCATAGTTAGTTGATCAAAGAATGTTTCAAGCATTACATTGCATATTAAATGTCCATATAAAAAAACTAGTGATATAGTCAAAACCTTAGTCTTATATGTATATGATGCAATTGTTGTAAGAAACAACTTATGATATTTAGAATCTTTTGAGTTGAAATAAAAGATAAAATTTGAGAAGAGACATGGATATTCAATTTTTAAGAGAAAAAAATATATATATGCACATTCAATTGGTATCAAGGAAAGTACATCAAATTTTTCCTTTGGAGATTGAGGATGAATGAATGTAATCTTGTGGAACAATCAATGAAAGTAGAGTTAAAATTGTCAATAGACATGGATATTAAGATGCCAATTGTTGCGTAAGTTATGAAGAAAAGTCCTCATCAAATGCCTTGAAAGTCTTATATACTCAATGGTATATCTAGAAGTAAAATTAGCCAATAGTCTAAGTAATAATCCATTACAAAGATGTGAATCAACTAAAAGAAGTACCTAGCTTTATTATGTCACCACAATATTTTGGATGATTATCACCTAGAAAACATCCAAGACATATCTTTACCTTGACAATCTACTAAAATAATTGTTTTTTCAACCAATTGCCTCAATTAACGATGGTACAAGATTTATGGATACATCATTTAAAATATCTATAAAAACATCAATAAATACATCTTGAAATATAACCAACTAAACATCTACTCAAATGCCAAATCTTTTTTGGTGAAAAATGGTGGCTTCTTTAAATACTTTATTAAGTTTTATAAAGATACCAAAAAAAAATTACATTATAATACTATTTATAAAACTATTTACAATAATATTAATAATAAATAATATATATAATTGAAAGAATAATATGTTTACAATAATATTAATAATAAATAATATATAAAATTGAAAGAATAATATTTGACATATTTTGAGTACTTAGAGCTCCATCAATAGATTCATCTAGATGGCCTCAAGTGTTATAAAAAGAGTTGTGATTCAATACCACTTACCTTTAACTATAATATTAGTAATAAATAATATATAAAATTGAAAGAATAATATTTGATATTTTGAGTACTTAGAGCTCCATCAATAGATCCATTTAGATGGCCTCAAGTGTTACAAATAGAGTTGTGATTCAATATTACTTATCTTTCATATTTTGGTTATGCTTTAGAAATAAATAATATTATCTTATTATATCCTACAAATAACTAAATCGAGTATCCCACTAACTTATATTGATCTATTTTGTCTAACATAGACTATTAAGTAACATAGGTCAATTGGGAAACTGTGCATTTTTTAGGTGGGAAAATTTCAAATATTTGAGATCTCTGTGGGAAAGATAGTTTTTGGTAGAGCTCAGTCAGGATTTCAATGGAGAAGGGAGAGGCAGAATCGGTTCTGGGTATCTGCAGCATTTGATTTATTGTTTCGGAGGTGATGGTGAACATAGTTTCACCAGACGAAGACACAATGGCCCTTTGGCTGGGAAGTTAGTGGGATTAACACTTCAGGGAAAACTCAGGGAATTGGTATGTATGGGGAAATAGGTATAGTGGTATATTGGACTCCCAGAGTCCGATCTAGATGCTTTGGTCCAGGAAAACATCTTTGAGACAGAAGTGTAATTCGAAGAAGTCGATTTCACACTATGGCTCTATAATTAGATAATATTTATCTGACAATGGTATGCGATCTAGGTCGACGAGAGGGGGAAGGAAATGGTTTTCTTCTATCTCTGCGGATTTCGACTTGAGAGCCATGATCAAATGGATATCTGCAAACAAAAAATGATGTTGACTATGTTTACTAGGTTTAGTGGCATTAGTTGACTGTGAGCTTGATGGGGGTTGTCTTGATAACGAGAAATGGTGGATTTGACTACGTCTGGATCGATGAACAATGCAGGAATGGCAAAAGAACAGAGTTTAATGGTGGAACAAGATGTCCATTATGGAGCGGAGGGTGAGTGTGATTCAGAGGGGTAACGGTCATGGACGACGACATTGATTGGACAATGAGCATACTGGATGTGATGTGGACGACATTTAATGGCCAATGGGTAGAAAGGATGGAACGCGCGACAGGTGAGTGGAGTGTGACGTGTAGGCAGGGTAGTGGAGTATGGCGGAGAAGTATAGTGGTGGTATTGATGAGANGGGAAAACCACCAACTCGGACCCCCCCCCACCGTTAAAGGAATAAAGGTCAGGGGGGTCTAATATTCACTGCTGACCGTAGATCTGAGCGCGCTTTGATTGGCTACTGAGATTAGTGCGCCTTTTAACACAAAGTTCCAAAGCTATCATATGACCATAGGACTTAGGATAAAAACATTTTATGGGTTTTTTCTAGCTTCCCCTTCTTTATTTTGTCACCAAGGGATAAAAAACACATCATTTTAACTTAAATCAAAGGCATTTAATCAACCTTTCATCATCTTTATTGAAATAAAACATGTTAATCCTATATCCTAATCTAACTACCTAGAAAATTGACCCAGCTTAAATTGTTGGATCAATAATTATTCTAACCTAATACAACTAACCAATCTTAGACTGTTTGGTCAAACTTATTCACTAACATATCTAATTTGGCTAATATTAAACTGTTTAGCCAAATTTATTCACTATCCTATCTGCATAAATTTAAATAGTTTGATCATGGTTAGACAATATGAATCAAACCAATTTTATTTCATGGGGTTTTATCATTTTTTTCTTTTCTATTTTTATACCCTCTTTTGAATTTTTTATATTCTTTATTCTTTTCTTTTCTTTTTCTTTTTCTTTTTCTTTTGTAAATCATTTGCAGAACAAAATATTATTTACAATATAATGCCACTAGAAGAAGAGATTAGAATAACCAGGTGATCCTATGAAACATAGAGATATAACACATGTGATGAGAGTCTCCCATATGTTCAAGATAGTTACAACATGGCTCTCTATAGCTCCACTGGCCATATCCCATTTCAGGTGGAGCTGGGTTTCCAACCCTTGGCTCCCATTGATGTTTCAATACCTCTTACCACCACACATACATACTCTTCCCATGTTCAATATGAGATTGACAAAGCCACCAGATTCATTAAGCAGATGCAGCACATCCTCCAACAGTTCCATGAGATTTTTCAGAAAACCAATGCTAAGTACAAGCAACGCCATGGTAAACACATGGTACCACACCAATTTTAGGTTGGAGACAAAGTCTAGTTACATTTGCAGAAGGAACGTCTCACAGGGACCCATTGGAAGCTCTGACAACTAGGCTATGGGCCTTACACTATCACCAAGGTTGTGGGTATCAATGCTTTCAAGATCAACACTCCACTCTTCCTTGTCTTGCACCCCGTGTTCAATGTGGACCTACTTCGACCATATTTTCCACCATTATTATACACCTTCGATATCACTGAACAATTGACACCAACAAAGATTAACCTTGACTGCATGGAACAAACATCTGTTGATCAAATAATGGACACATAGGTCAAGGGAACTCACCAACAAAGGATCTATCTTTATCAGGTTGTCAAGGAAGGGAAACTCCTACACCAATGAAAGTGGCTCAACTGGGGCCAAATCCAGTAGAAGTTTCCTCACCCGATGGGGGGGAATCAATGCAATGGATACTATTTCTTTTGAATGGGGGAGGATTGATCCAAGTTGATATTGGTGGCCACCCACCTATTCCAACTGGCTCCTCTTGTCCTTAGTTCAACATGTTCTTCTGTACTTCTTTGTAATTATGGGTTCTACACTTTTGGGGTTGTCTGGATCCCTTCACATATTCCAGGTGGATACTAGTGGCCTCTCACCTAATACAACTGGCTTGTTTTGTATGTTTTCATGTCAACACATCTTGATGTACTTATAGGGACATTTTGGAGCCCTAAACAATGTTTTTTTGTCTCACCATAGTCAAACTATAGACAAAGTCAAAATTTGATGACAAAATGTGTAGTTATTTGAAATACCTTTCCAACGAGCTATCACACGCATAAAATGGAGGTCGTATGAAAAAGTTATGACCCTGGGAAGTTGAGGTACCAACTTACCCATATGGGCCCACATGACTTTTGGCATTTCACTTCGTAGGGTTAGGTTTTTGGATGTCTAGGGTTTTGGAATTCATGATTAATATCAAAAAATATTATGGAGCCTCATTGTGATCATTCTGTTAAGACTGATGCGTGTAGCAGTCACATCTGTTCTAAGAGATAACTACCATCATTTGAGCAAGTGTTTCAGTTCTACAGTTTTACAGTTTCATCCTATTTCATTTATTCAATAGAAGATAGTGTTCATTGGTTATCTGTGGTGTTCTTCATATCTGTGTTTTTATTTTTTTCAGTCTATTAATCAATTCATTCTTCTCCTAATCTGGATCAAGAAATGAAAAGGAAATGGAAAGGCAAGGCATGGAAATGACAAGGCAATGTAGGGAAATGCATTGCAAGGGAAATAAAGGCTATACATGGAAAGGAAAGGTCTATGTGTAGGTCTAGGTCATGGTCTAGGTATAGATCTAATTGAATGCAATGTAAGGAAAGGAAATTCAAGGAAAGAAAATGACAAGTCAAGGTAAGCAAAGGAAATGTAATTCAAGGAAATGGAAGGATAGACATGGCAAGGAAAGGAATGGAAAGACATGGAAAAACCATGAGCTAGACCTAGACCATGACCTAAACCTAGACCTATATGTAGACATACACCATGACCATGACCTAGACCATGACATAGACCTAGACCTAGACCTAGACATGGAAAGAAAATACTATACATAGAAAGAAAAGGAATGGTAATGCAAGGAAAGGATATACCTAGACCTAGACATGTAAAGGAAATGTAAGGAAAGGGTATACATGGCAAGAAAAGTCAAGAAAAGAAAAGGAAAGGAAAGGCAAAGCCAAGCATTGCAAGACAAGGCAAGGCGTGACAAGACAATGCAAGGAAAGGAAAGGAAATGTAATGTAAGGAAAGGCTAGACATGGCAAGGAAAGGGATGAAAAGGTAAGGTATAGATATAGGTCTATTAGTATGTCTAGTTCATGGTCTATGTATAGGAATAGGTCTAGGTATATATGGATGTCTAAGCAAAGGAAATGCAATGAAAAGGAAAGTAAAGGAAAAGAAAGGCACGACAATGCAAGGCTGTACATGGAAAGGAAAGGCATGGAAAGGCATCACATGACCATTACCTAGACCTATGCCATGACCTATACCTAGAATTAGACTAATACATATACCATGAATTAAATGTAGACCATGACCTAGACCTAGAAATAGATTGATACTTATACCATGAACTAGACCTAGACGTAGAATTATACCTACACCATGACCATCACTTAGATCATGACCTATACCTATACCTAGAATTTTCCTAGAACTATACCTAGACCTAGATATGCCAGGGAAAGACATGGTAAGGAAAGGATATAAATATCAAGGAAAGACATGCTAATGAAAGGAAATGATAGACTTAGACCTAGAAATGGAAAGGAAAGTCAAGGAAAAACAAGGAAAGGCATGGCAAGGCAATGCAAGGTAACGCATGGAAATGCACAGAAAGGAAAGGCTAGACATGGGAAAGCAAGGCATGAAAATGCATTTCCTAGACCTAGTCCTAGACCTAGACATTGCCTTTTTATGCAAGGAAAGGAAAGGTTAGACATGGGACAACAAGGCATGAAAAGAAAATGTATAGGTATAGGTCTAGGTCTAGGTTATGGTCTAGGTATAGGAATAGGCCTAGGTCAAGATATAGGTATAAGGAAAGTAAATTCAAGGAAATGAAAGGCAAGGTAGTGCAAGGAAATTCAAGGCTATACATGGCAAGGAAAGCCATGGAAAGGCATGGGAAGACCATGAACTAGACCTAGACTTAACCCATGACCTGTACCTATATTTAAACCTATACCTAGACCTACACCATGACCATGACCTATAAAATTACCTACACCATGACATAAACCTAGACATGGCAAGGAAATACATGAAAAGGCAAGGCTATACGTGGCAAGGCAAGGCATAGCATGGAAAGGAAAGGAAAGTGATGGTAATGCAAGGAAAGGAAAGGATAGACATTGCAAGGAAATGCAAGGAAATGCATGGCAAGGAAATGCAATGTAAGGCAAGGCTAGGCAATATAGTACCACATTTTTCTATCAAAGAATGA
>JASDQU010103376.1:126666-141537 GCA_032191745.1 Picea mariana | reverse complement strand
CWWGGCATGAAAAGKMAATGTCTAGGTCTAGGTATAGGTCTAGGAAATGCATTTTCATGCCTTTCTTTCCCATGTCTAACCTTTCCTTTCCTTTCATTTCCATTCCTTACCTTGCATTTCCTTTCCATCCCTTGCCTTGTATTTCCTTTCCTTGTCTTTCCTTAACTTTCCTTTCCATTTATATCCATTCCTTTCCTTTCCTTGCCATTTCTAGGTCTARGTCATGGTCTAGGTTTAATTCATGGTATATGTATTAGTCTATTTCTAGGTATAGGTCATGGTATAGGTCTAGGTAATGGTCATGTGATTCCTTTCCATTCCTTTCCTTGCCTTTACTTTCCTTGTCATTGTATTTCCTTGCATTTACTTGCCTTTCATTTCCTTGCCTTGCATTTCCTTTCCTTGTATTTCCTTGCCTTAGACATACACCTATACCTAGAAATAGACTAATACATATWCCATGAATTAWACCTAGACCATGAMCTAGACCTAGAAATAGATTTATACTTATACCATGACCTAGACCTAGACCTATAAGTATACCTACACCATGACCATCACTTAGACCATGACCTAAAACTATACCTAGAACTTTCCTAGACCTATACCTAGACCTATATATGCCAGGGAAAGACATCACAAGGAAAGGCTATAAATATCAAGGAAATTAATGGTAATGCAAGGAAAGGATAGACTTAGACCTAGAAATGGCAAGGAAAGGAAAGGAATGGATATAAATGGAAAGGAAAGTTAAGGAAAGACAAGGAAAGGAAATACAAGGCAAGGGATGGAAAGGAAATGCAAGGTAAGGAATGGAAATGAAAGGAAAGGAAAGGTTAGACATGGGAAAGAAAGGCATGAAAATGCATTTCCTAGACCTATACCTAGACCTAGACATTGCCTTTTCATGCAAGGAAAGGAAAGGCTAGACATGGGAAAACAAGGCATGAAAAGTAAATGTCTAGGTCTAGGTCTATGTTATGGTCTAGGTATAGGAATAGGCCTAGGTCAAGATATAGGTCTAAGGAAAGGAAATTCAAGGCAAGGAAAGGAAAGGAAAGGAAAGGAAAGGAAATGAAAGGCTAAACATGGCAAGGCAAAGACAAGTCATGGAAAATCATGGAAAGGAAAGACAAGTCATGGAAAGGAAATACATGGAATGGTAAGGAAATGAAAGGCAAGGCAATGCAAGCTAAGGCAAGGATATACATGGAAATGCAAGGTCTAGGTCTAGGTATGGAAAGGCAAGGAAAGGAAATTCAAGGCATGGAAAGGAAAGGCAAGGCATGGAAAGGACATTCATGGCATGAAAAGGAAATTAATGACATGAAAAATCAAGTCAAGGTAAGGAAATGAAAGGATGTACATGGAAAGGAAAGGCATGGAAAGGAAATAAAAGGAAAGGAAAGGAAACACATGGAAAGGCACAATACAAGGAAAGGAAAGGCACAATATAAGGAAAGTAAAGGCATGTAAAAACATGGAAAGGAAAGGCAAGACATGACACAACAAGGCATGGAAAGGCATGGTAATGAAATGCATGTCAAGACAAGGCATGGAAAGACAAGGAAACACAAGACAAGGAAATACAAGGCATAAAAATACAAGGTAAGACAAGGAAAGACAAGGAAATGCATTGAAATACATGACAATACAAGGCATGGAAAGGAAATACATGACAAGGAAAGACATGAGAAGACATGGAAGACAAGGCGTGGCAAGGAAAGACATGACAAGGCATGGCAATGAAATGAAAGACATGGAAATAAAAGACATGACAAGGCATGGCAAGGAAAGTCAACTCAATTCAGGACAAAGAAAGAAAAGGAAAGGAATGATAAGGAAAGGAAAGGAAACTAAATACAAGGTTAATTAGGTGTCACATGACCTAATATAGTGTGGTTTTGATACATGACATGATTATGAGGAAACTTGCAAAAGGAAAAAGATATCATTTTCTTATATCATTTATATAATAAATTTGTTTGGAGTTACTTCTGAACATTGTTATGACCATATTAAGATGAAAATTCATCCATATAGGTTTCTATTATTATGTTGTGGTTGTAATGTTTTTTTGGAATTAACACTTTTGGAGAAAAAGAAAATTGGTGAATATTGCTTTTTATTTAATAAATTAAGTGGAAAAATATCCAAATGGAAAAATTTATCCCTTAAAATTGTATTTTACAAATTCATCAAGTTCTCCCATAACCCTTGCAGTAAGTCTTGTTGATATCTATGTTTCATTTGTATCATATGACTTTAATAATTTGGGAACGTGTTGATATAATGAACCTTGAATTTTTCAGTGATATAATAAGGGGGAAAGAAGGATTGATAATATTAATGGTTTGTATGCCATACATTCCACATGACTATAACTAAAAAACTAAGAGCCAAATATTTACCCAAATCTAGTTAAGTACCATACCTTCATCAACAACAAATAAAAAAACAATAAAATTCATAAAAAAACGTGTCATGAAATGTGTGTGTGTGTGTTTGTGTGTTAAACATCATCTAAACTATACATTTTTTACAAAATGGCACATCGTTCCCAATATACAAAACTTTCACAAGTGCCCTACCATGGAAAACTGCCATATGGTTTCCTAGACACAAAATGGAAATCATTGGACAATCATTGACCATTGACACCCTCACAACTATGAGGATCATTCCATAAATTCATATTTCTTGTATTAATCAAAGAAGCACCTCAAGTGGTTTTGCGCCTGGGCATGATTCATCGCTTTAGACACTAGACAAAGAAACAACATTATTATGAGTTTTTATCCACAATGAATTAAAATACTTACAAAATGACATGTTTTAATTCAACCTAAGACAACTCACCATAGATGATATTGAAAATCGTGAGGGAGTTACCCTCCTTCAAGACCCTAATCTTTCAGTGATGCCACCTTGCATCATTTACAAGGATCAAATCATGAAATTTAAACAAATATTCATAAAATCAATTCCATTCATTATACAAAAAAATTGATCATCAACAAGTTATCTCACCGTGAATAACTCGAGGAATGGTGGAGAGTCACTAAAAGGTGGAGTGCTGACATTGATGCATATATAGATGTACAGGTTTTTCTATAGGTTCATAGCAACTGCAAAACATCATACAATAAGATATTGAAATGAATGCACAATATATGTGTGTGTGTGTGTGTGTGTGTGTGTGTGTGTGTGTAACATATAGATGGTTAAGATACTAAAATCCTTCATGAAATTTTGATATCCACTGGCCTCCATCAGCGCATAACAATTCTTCCCACAACTAGAGAATATTTGAGACTCACATGAAAGAATACTATGTCCATGTTCCCTCTATT
This sequence comes from Picea mariana, assembly GCA_032191745.1. Classification (NCBI taxonomy): domain Eukaryota; kingdom Viridiplantae; phylum Streptophyta; class Pinopsida; order Pinales; family Pinaceae; genus Picea; species Picea mariana. The sequence continues at coordinate 138,184 of JASDQU010103376.1, read as the reverse complement.
CCCTATCCTAGATGCACTATGATGTAGGGTTTGAAGGTATGGCCTCTCTTCCAACGTCACCAATAGACACCTCTTGTCAAGATAGTGCAACAAAACTCTCATGTTGCACCACGCTCCAAGTCAATGTTTATAAATATAACTATGTCTCTTGGATGTATTTTGTAATGGGAGTATTATTAGCACGGGTTTAGGCCTTTTCCTAGGAGGACACGGACCCAACATACTCTCTCTCTTATTTGGACCCTATACACACCTCCTAGAATTCACCAATGTCAAAGTAGTTCACATGGTGACCCAAAATAAAATTTTCCCATAATTTTCCATCTTGTTATCCCTAAATAGTTGGTGGATGCACCAATCCATACAAATACATTTCTTGTTGATTGGTGGTTTTAGTCTAGATCTAGCATCAATAAATAGAGACATAATATATTGTATCGTAATATTAAAGTCTCTAACTTGGTTTTTATCGAGTCCATTCTTGTAATAGTCAAACATCCTAGCCCTGTATTCAAAAATACTGGTTAGTTTCCCTTGGGAATTTGTAATGTATGATACAATGGCTTCCAATGAAGTGGCGAATGACAATCAATTAGGATCTCTTGTATCCCTTAAGTCACAAATAATTGATCTCAAAGAGGTCAACCTTTCATCAATTTTCGTGTTTATGTTTGGTGGTGGTGGTGGTGGGTTGGGGTTTTTTGTTCCTTCATGTACTTGTGTGGGGTTTTTTATTGTATCCAATTTCCACCTTAATTATTTTGTTTCAATTTAATAAGGGAGTTCATATAAATTAGGTCAGTTTGTTTAATTAAATTTAAAAATTGCAAAAAACAAGCAAATAAATAGTTTAAGAAATTAAAAAGAAAATAATCACAAATACATAACTGACTTGCCTCCAAGATAGTTTTAGGATCTTATACCAATTCCACAAGTTTCTTCTTCTTTAAAGGTGAGTGGAAACGACCTACAAACAACATCATTGTGAACAATCTTAAGTAATTGTAAATTGCATTCATAATTTATATCATGTTCACATGCAATTGTATTTCCTTCACTATTAAACTTTACTAATAAATATACTACATTTCATAGAAAGTCATGAAAAGTCCCTTGTTAAACCAATGTGGTATTGGCTTCCCATGCAAGGATATGGGTAGGGATTAAATATGAGTTTTTCTTACATATAAGATGTCCTTAGTACTGCCCGCACAGGTGTAGACAGATTGGCAAGTGCCGTGTAAATGGAAGGAAATTTGTAAATGAAGTCTCATGTTCGATTCTCACCCAGACTTACTCGTGTGCCATTCTTGTGGGCTGGGTGGTTGCACCTGGGGTTATAGTGGTAGCCTCCTGGGGATCGACCCCGTGTCACGTGAGTACGAGAACTGCGAGTTTCTGATTCCCCCAGTAAAAAAAAAAAAAGGATGTGCTTAGTACTAATATACTTTATTCATACTTCATTTGAACATGGTTGCATTTTTTTTTATCAAATGTTTAGTTGGCTAGAGTTTGTGGCTCTTTTATATTTATTTGTTTTTATAGTATTTTTAAATATTATAATATAAATAATATAACAAATTATTATTTAAACCATAAAAATTATATTTGCATTAATGGGTTACAATAATTTCAATGTAATTTTAATAGATTCAATGAAAGTTGCTTCAAGTATCACTTTATAGCCAGACATTCCAAAATCTTATTAATATATATATATATATATATATATATATATATATATATATATATATAAAATTAGAGTTCTATAAGTAAAAGAAAATTGAAGTTCAAGGCATCTGTGACACTATCCATTCAATGAAACTTACATATATTCCAATTCATTTATGTGTGTGTGCATATGCATTTATTCATGGTTATCCATGCTAGATCCCCGCTAATTATATACATAGTTGTAATATTGAAGATATGCACTAAAACATGGTCCATATCCTTGATGATATTGAGGATATACTCCATGGTTTAATTATTGATGCTAATTACCCAATTATTTTGAACTCAAACATTTACGACATACCTTTGCAACTCCAAGGGAAATTTCTACTTTTTAATATCCATTATCTAATATATTTTTAGCACACATTTAATATGAAAAGTGACTTAACATGGATGGAAAATATATTACTATCATATTTCATTTTACTTCTGACGAAAAATATAAATCAAATTGATGACGTACTGAAAGCTAGAGAAACCAAAATTTGTAAAGAAACCAAACCTTAAGGATTCTCAAGGCCTTATGAAGAAGGAAGGAATTTGCAGGTTCATTAGTTTAATCAAATGGGCCATGTTGTGAAGGAAAATAAGATAAATCAATCTTGCATTGTAGTAATATAGGAATTAAATATTCCATACATCGAGAAAGATATCAAACACTCAAGGAGAGTAGAAAAGCCATTTTGAGTTCATTAGGGTTCAACATCTTATGATTTTTGTTGATTCGTTTTTTGGGCATTGAAGGACAAATTGGATATTTCCACTTTGTCAGTGTTAGAAGAGGGAGATGGTCATTCAATTAATAGAGAAGGAGATCGATTACCCTATGCACATAGAATGAGTTTGTTATAGATTCAAGAGAAATTGTCAAAGTAAAAAATTACTAGAGTAGGAGGAGAGGATAAGCTTGCTAGTTGGATTCTGTAGGAGATCCATTACCTCATGTCCATGATGTATTATGTATTATATTTTTGGGGTTATTTGGACATTCTATGAACATTGTAAAGTGGACCAGCTCCACAATTTTTTTATTAGCATTTTGATGTTCATTAGTTTATTGAAATGGGCCATGTTGTGAAGGAAAAGAAGATAAATCAAAGCTTTCTCTAAGGATCAAGAATACCTGGCTTGAATTGGAGATGGTGTTCATATATAATATATGCTTGGTGACCTCTACCCCTTCTTCCATTCTATTCAATCAGTCTAAAAATGCGAGGCACAATGTGGTCCAAATGGCAACAAATCACGCTCGTGGGCCCTTAAAAGGGCCTGATAGGAACATGCATGCATTCCTCTGAAGAACGCACATGTGTTTGCAAGAAAATGCATGAGTTCTTGGTAACATGCCTATTTGGCACGTTGAGTGGAGGTTCAAGGTTTTTCAAACCTATCACATCAGGAATGCATGCACGTTCCTAGAAATGTGCATATGTTCCTACGTGTGCATGTTTGTGCTCACCCTGTTGCCATTTTATCCTCCATCAACTTCGTGCACTCACCCATAAAAAATTAAGGTGGTAAGGGGTGAACATAACAAATATTATCATAACAATATTTTTGTATACATATGATGTGAGAATGAAAACTACAACACTACATAGCCTATATGATCAACTTGATGCCTTATAGTCCTTTTGCATGGAGGTTAGAATGAATGTGGACATGGAAAAAAGGTATATAGTAGTTTTCTCATTGAAAAAAGAGATTAAAACAACCAAAAATCAACTTCAGAGGTGAGCCACTAGAGATAACCCAAAACTATAAATATTTTGGACTAAATTTCAATGAAAAGATAAGGTAGGGTGCATGCATGGAGAAAATACTACAAGGAGGGTGAAAGACATTCTTTTTATTGTAAAATTGATGAATAACAATAATGGTTTGAGTTTGGAAATTGTTGTGCTCCTTTCTTCAAATGCTCATAACCCTAATACAAGGAACTAGATAAAAGAAAGTCAGGGATAATTTTAAGGATGGAAATTTATATTCAAATATAGAAACCTAGGCTAATCTTACTAGTCCTTAATATGCAAAATGTAAAATGTTTGGCGATAGTTTTGTAAAAATATTCAAATTTCTAAGGATTTAATATTGTTTCTATAAATTTTTGGCTATTTTTAAGGTAGACATGGAATTTGGGCGAATCATTTTTAGAAAAAGTGGAAATTAGCGAATCTTTTTTTGGGAAAAACCATGGAAAATTAGCCCATTGACAACATTTATCCCCTAAAATCATCTATGAATAAAGTACACAAACACATTATAAAAAAAAAATTAATATTGAAAAATAGCACCCCTAGTATGGAAAATGGCAATATTTCATTTAAAGTTATTCGAGATGAGCCAAAAAGTAGGAAGAAAACATGGGTTTGACAATGAAATGAATGGTTTCAAGAGTGAGATAATAAATAAGAAAGAAGCTCATCAAATAAAATGATGAACTGAATAGCCATGTACAAGAATGCTACAAGAAGGAAAAATGTAGAAAACACACCAAAATAAAATAACAATACTATACAAATTGACTAGAATAGACAAGAAGAGATCAATGTCTGAAAAATACTTGAGGACTAACATTCCATGGCATGGAAAATGGTAATATCACAACTAAGAACCAACTCACATAGGTTGATATGTGAAATAGGAAGATGCAAAAAACCAAAATTAAATATGGGAGAAACGATTATGTGTAGTATGTGCAAATGGAGAGGCATAAATTGAACACCACTTTCTTCTACACTATGCAACATACTTTCAAATGAAGAGAGTGTGATTGCAGAATAGAGATAGGTGATCAACATTTTTGGAGGATCTAGTGAGAGGTACATAAAGGTTGTTGAGAAAATGATGTGTTTATTCAATTTTAACCCTTCATGTAGAACAAAGGGGACCTAACTTAGTTAAGTAGAACAAGCCCATGATTTTGGAAGTGTCATTTTTCCACTAGAGCTTTAGTTATGATGATTCGTTTTCTTTATTCTCTTGAAAACTAAGACATACAATGTAAGCTTTGTTATACCATATATTTATTTAGTCTCATAAACTATTTATCTTCCTATATAACTACCAAATACATAATTTTTAAAATTATTCATTAAGTATTTATAAAATCCTACTTTGTTTTTCATTGGGAAAAAAAATATTATTATCATTGGGAAAAAAAATATTATTATCATTATACATATTTATACAAATTTTTATAGAAATTAGAAAAAAAACATAACATCTTCATATATCATCATCTAATTCTGAAATCAATAATACATTTTTGCATTAATACCATATCTATTTAAAACTTGTTTTTTTTTTATAATAATAGATATGAGCTAGTTAATTCACAAATTTCTATCCAATATAGTAAATGAATGAATATTAAATATACATATATTTAGGGGAACCATAAAAAAAATAAAAAATAATGGTTTTTTTGCATTTTGTGTAATATTCACTTAAAGGCACCAAAGGCTATATAATGTTGATTGTATTTTGTCTAATATTCACTTAGAGGCACCAAAGGCTATATATTGTTACTTTATTTATAGTGTTAATGATAATTTTTTATTTTAAATTATATTAAAATAATTAAAATTATTTATATTATATAATATTATATACAATTTGAGTGCACTTAATGGTTAAGAATATGTGTTTTCTTCTTGGAGGTCACATATTTAAATCTAGAGGAAGTAGGGTATGCATATTTCGGGAAACTTTAGCATTCAAATCCATACATGGAGGGAATCCCTTATCCAAGAGTCTCATACACTAATTTGGTGTCTAAATAGATTATTCTTATTATATAATAAATTAGTTATGTATCCTTTATTTATTTATTTTTATTCGATAATAATGAAAAAATATTTTTGATTTTCTAAATAATACATATGGTTAGATAAAAGACAAATTTAATAATAAAAGGAATTTGATCTTCTAAAAAATAGAGTTGATATTTTTAAAATGATTTAAATAAAGAATTTATTCTCCTATGAAGTAAGGACAATCTTGAAGAGGTTTATCGTAATTTTACAACTCTCTCTACTTCCATTAACAAGTTCTTTATCGAGGTGTCATGCAAAAAAGAAAATAGAATGACCAACCCCTAGTATGATAAATAAATTAATATTGTTAGAAACATCATTAGGGATGTTTCTCAAAGGTCCTTAAAATTTAACAAGATAATTAGGAGCAAAGCCCTAGTTAAAAGGAAATAAATATATTATATAAATAGAAAGAAAGAGAAGTTTTTGCACCTTTCAAAGTTAGATACTAAGAATTTCAAGAGGAAAATTCTACCTCGTAAAACTAAATAAAAAAATATGATTACCTTAAGGGATTGGAATTCCTATCTTAAAAATATTTATCAATCCCTTGATGTCATGCAAAACGTTCAAACCCTTTCTATAGAGGAATGAGTTTTTCTATAGAAGGCATACAGTTTTGGGTTAAGCGACTTACAAAAGGAAAAATGACATAGAAGGATACAAAGAAGGAATTTTAAAAATTTGAGGGCCTATCCATATCAATCAAATCCACGAGTTCTTCCATTTAGTAGTCAAGAAGAGAATCTATAAACCTTGGACTCATAGCATCATTGTACCTATTTTCAAAAGTGGGGATGAAAAAAATCACTCTAATTATAGGACCATCATGATTGTCCCCATTTTATCCAAGTTGTATGGAATTATTTTGGAAAACTAGATCAATGTTGTTGACAATGTGTTATATTATTTCCAAAACTTTCGGGTTGTTTTTGTTCTCCTTTTTGACCTGTTTTGGGTTTTTTCATCGCATTGTAATCTGAATTTGTTTAAGAATTCAGGTTTGTAATATAATCCAGGTTAATAGATCAAGGTTTTGTTTGCCATGGAATACCTATAAATTATATTGTGAATGGTCAAGTTAATATAATGAAAAGAGAGAGGTACAACTCCAAGGTTTGATGATTTTTCAACTCAAGGGTTTCTAACATAAATATCCATGTACTATGTATGCCATTGTTGTTCTCTATATTTTTCTTAAGAATTTGTATGCATTGTTTCAATTCAAAGGTTTAACACCTACATTTGGTATTAGCGTGATATTATTAGCTTCAAGGGGATGTGTACTTAGCTTCTACATTCATACATTTAGATCATAATGTATGGTTGATTGAATTGGGTGCTTCTTTCCATATGTCTCCTTAAATGGAATGGTTTTGTGAATATGTAAAGTATAATGGAGGTGATGTTTTTTGAGGAGATGAATCAATAACCTGGACCATAGGACATGGAATATTTAAGTTGATTCTCAAGGAATGAAGGATTAGAACACTCCATGGGGTTATGTGAATTCTAGAGCTGGCTATAAACTTGTTATCCATAAGGAAGATGAGTGATATAGGTGTACATACTATGTTTGAAAATGAAACCTACAAAATGGTTCAAGGGGAAATGGTGTTGATGAGGGGAATTTGGATTGGAACTATATACAAGTTGTTGGGAATCACTATCACTGATAAGGATAACAATTATATTGTTTCTTAGGTGAAAATGAAGAATATAGAACACCTAATATCTCTAGAGGAAAGACAATGCTATGGAATCAAACACTCAGACATATTGTAGAGAAGGGACTTCAAGAATAATATGGTAAATGTATGGTTGAAGGTACATCTAATTGCACACTAGATTTTGTTTTTTACGAATATTGCATAGATGGAAAATAGAATCAAGCAATATTCTCATTTGGTGATATAAGAGAAAAGGGAATCTTAGAGTTGATACACAATGATGTGTTTGAACTTGTGATTTTTTCATCATTAGTTAAATATGTGTATTATGTTTCATTCATAGATAATTTATCAAGGAACACATGGATTCATTTCCTTCAAAAGAAATCAGATCTCTTCGATAAATTCAAAGAGTTTAAGGCTCTTGTACAGAAATAGTCAAACAAGAAAATAAATGTTTTGAGGATAGATAATGGTGGAGATCTATGTGGAAATGAATTCAAGGAATTTCGAATAAGTGTGGAATAGAAAGGAAAAAGACTACCCCATACACACATCAAGAAAATGGGTTTGTATAAACAATGAATAAGAAGTCGATGGAAAAGGAAACGTGTCACATATTTAGGTGGTTTTTCGGTACATGCTTTCTTTGCCAATGGTTTTCTATTTCCGGTTAAGGAATTAGGGTTGTTGACTAATCCAAGTCATTGGGTTAGGGTTTTGGATGTCGCTAGCTCTTATATGTATATTTTATTGTAAACAATGTATCACTATGAATGAATATAGAATATGTTGTTTTTCCCAGTTTGGGTTTCTAGGGGAAAACTCTCTGTGTAATGTTTGTATTTGCCATTGTATCTTTTCTTTTCTTTTACTAAAAATATGTTTGCAGTAAATATTGTACAAGGTTAAAATTTACATTTGGTATCAGAGATTTGTTGGCTTTAGGGGAATTCCTTTGTGGTCAAGGGTTTGGCTTGGGACTGTGATAAGCCTTGTTACAATGGGAGATTTGTGGTATTGATTTTTCGGGTGAAAAGAAATGGCGAGCAATTCGATAATGGAGATCGAGAAGTTTAATGGGCAAAGTTTTGAGTTGTGGAAGCTCATGATGGAATATCTATTGGTGGACAAAGATCAGTGGATCGTGGTAGATCTAGGTACTGCACCTACACTAACTTCAGTAGATGACTGGAAAAAATTTGGATCAAAAGGCAAAGAGCACAATCTGACTGTATCTCTTAGATTCAGTATTATTTAATGTGTCAGAGGAAGCTACAACCAAGGATTTATGAGAAAAGTTGGGGAAGTTGCATCAATCTAATTCCCTAGTAAATAAACTATTCATGAGAAAGAAGTTGTATAACCTGAGGATGAGAGATGGAGACTCAGTGGCAGAGCATTTTAATGCCTTCAATACTGTGGTAAGTCAGTTAGTATTTGTTGAGATTAAAATTTCATATGAAGATAAATGTATGAATTTACTGTGTTCTTTACCTGACTCCTAGGATAGTCTAGTTGTGGCCATAGGTACTAATACAACTGCCTTGAATTTTGATGAAGTGTTCTCATCCTTGTTGTTAGAGGAGATGAGATGAAAGAATATGGAAGAATAGAGCACAGACACATTAATTGTAAGAGGACGTTCCCAAGAAAGAAATAGATCTAAGTTCTCAAGTGGGAGATCTAAGTCTAAGCATAGAGATAAATCTCCCTAAAACTTTGTAAAGGTATGTTGGAGATGTGGAAAAGAAGGGCACTACAAGAAGCAGTGTAGATCCAAAGTTGAGAAAAAGAAGGGATCTGAAGAATCTTCTTCTACAAAAGAAAAGACCTCCAAGGAAGAAGGAGGGGATGTGTACTTGGCTTATTCAAGCACACATGCAAATCATTAGGAATGGTTGGTTGACTCAGTTTCATCCTTTCATATGACTCCCCACACGGAGTGGTTATGTGAATATGAAAGGTATGATGGAGGTAATGTTTTCTTAGGTGATGATTCGACAACCAGAATCATAGGACGAGGAAAAGGCAAGTTGAGGCTCATAGATGGAAGGATTAGAACACTACCTAGTGTTCTGCACATCCCATGTTTAGATAGAAATTTGATTTTTGTAAGAAAAATGGGTGATGCAGGTGTAAAAACAATATTTGAAAAGGAAACTTGCAGGATGGTTCGAGGAGCAATGGTGTTGCTGAAGGGAGTTCAGTTTGGAACTTTGTATAAGCTACAAGGAAGCACTAATAGTGATGGGNATGTTTTCTTAGGTAATGATTCAACAACCATAATCATAGGAAGAGGAAGGGTCAAGTTGAGGCCCATAGATGGAAGGATTAGAACACTACCCCATGTTCTGCACATTCTAGGTATGGCCAGAAATTTGATTTCTGTAAGCAAAATGGAAGATGCAGGGGTAAAAACAATTTTTGAAAAGGGAACTTGTAGGATGGTTCGAGGAGCAATGGTGTTGATGAAGGGAGTTCGGTTTGGAACTTTGTATAAGCTGCTAGGAAGCACTATTAGTGATGGGTGTAATTGCTCCATTGTTCCTGATATTGGAGTTGAAGAAGAAAGAACTCCTACAGTCTCTGGAGAAAAGGTTATGGTGTGGCATCAAAGACTGGGGCATATCGGAGAGAAGGGTCTTCGACTACTACATGGTAAAGGTATGGTTGAAGGTATGTCTAACTGCTATCTGGATTTTGATTTTTGTGAACATTGTCTATATGGGAAGCAGAATCAGGTAAGATTCCCCTCCGGTGCAACGAGGGAAGAAGGAATTTTACAAGTAATTCACAGTGATGTTTTTGGACTTGTGTCGGTCCCATCATTGGGAAAATTTGTGTACTATGTCTCATTTATAGATGACTTCTCGAGGAAAAATTGGATATATTTCCTTAGGAATAAATCTAAAGTCTTTGACAAGTTTAAAGAGTTTAAGGCTCTTGTTGAGAATCAAACAGAGAAAAGAATTAAGGTGTTGAGGACAGATAATGGTAGAGAGTTCTACGGGAATGAATTTGAAGAATTATGTAAGAAGTGTGGTATAGCAAGGTAGAAGACTACTCCATATACACCTAAACAGAATGGAGTTGCAGAAAGGATGAATAGGACGCTGATGGAAAAATCAAGGTGCATGCTCAGTGGTGTCGGGTTAGGGCAAGAATTCAGGGCAGAGGTAGTGGGTACTGCATGTTATCTAGTCAACAGATCACCCCCATTAGCGTTGGGTGACAAGACTCCACAAGAGGTATGGAATGGTAAGGAACCTTCTCTCACACATCTTAAGGTATTTGGTTGCGATGCATATGTTCATGTTCCAAAGGAAAATAGGAGTACGCTGGATAAGAAGGCTGAAAAATGTATCTTTATTGGATATAAAGATGGTCTCAAAGATTATAAGCTTTGGAACCCAGAAACTAAGAAGGTAGTGTATAGCCGAGATGTGGTATTTAGAGAAATGAAGGATTTTGTTAAACAGGAAGTCCTACCAAGTAAGGAAGAACTAGAGAAGATAGATTTTGATTTAAAGGATGATAAATCATACTCTATAGAAGAACATGAATCAGAAGAAGAAGATCCTCATACTCCACTATTGAGGAGATCGGATCGAGAAATAAGGCTACCGGAAAGGTATAGTCCATATGATTTTCATTCAAATTTTGCTTTGTCTATTAATGATGATGATCCTAGAACTGTCAGGGAGGCAGTGGATTCATAGAATGGAAATCTCTGGAAAAGGGCCATGGAAGAAGAAATGGCATCTTTGGATAAGAATGAGGCTTGGGATCTAGTGGAGTTGCCAACTGGAAGAAATCCCATTGGCAGCAAATGGGTATTTAAAATGAAGCTGAATGCAGAAGGAAAAGTGGATAAATACAAATCTCGGTTAGTAGCAAAAGGGTTATTCCCAGGTTGAGGGAATTGATTTTGGTGAGATTTTCTCTCCTGTTGCCAAGTTAACCTCTATAAGATTTTTGTTATTTGTTGTTGTTGCATTTGATTTTGAGGTAGAACAGATAGATGTGAAGACAACATTCCTACATGGGGATTTGGAAGAAGAAATCTTTATGAAGCAACCAGAAGGTTATGCTATGAAAGGAAAGAATGAGCTGGTATGCAAGCTGAAAACGTCCCTGTATGGTTTAAAACAATCACCAAGGATGTGGTATCAAAAAATTTGATACTTATATGCTAGTACTTGGCTTCATAAGAAGCAAAGAGGATCACTATGTGTATTCTAAATTAATTGGTGATCATTTGATTTATTTGGTCTTGTATGTGGATGACAT
>JASDQU010103376.1:86080-105771 GCA_032191745.1 Picea mariana | reverse complement strand
TGTTGACTAATCCAAGTCATTGGGTTGGGGTTTTGGATGTTGCTGGCTCCTATATGTATATTGTATTGCAAATAATATATCACTATGAGTGAATATAGAATATGATGGTTTTCTCAGTTTGGGTTTCCAGGGGAAAAATATCTATGTAATGTTTGTATTTTCGATTGTATCTTTTATGTTCTTTTACTGAAAATATGTTTGCAGTAAATATTGTACAAGATTAAAATCTACAATTTTCATAGCACACCTGGGAAAAAATGTGGTGATCTATTTCTATGACATCTTGGTATTCAAGAAGAACTAGGAGGATCATTTTCTCCATGTGCACAATTTGCTAGAATTATTGTGCACTCAGAAACTACATGTGTAACATCGTAAATATTATTTTGGTCAATATTCAGTTTAGTATTTGGGTTTGTTTGTCTCTGTTGTGGGTGTTAGCTTGGATCCCACTAAATTCGAAGCTCTTGCACAGTGGCCAATGCCTCACTAATCTTTGGAACTCAAGATATTTATGGGTGGAATTAATTTTTATGAGTGGTTCATTGCTCTCTTCTCTCAATTAGCACAGATTCTTCATCATCTCTCCAACCATAATATGTTAGTGTGGTCTCTCTTAGAACAACAACAATTTCAGGCCATCAAAAATTTTCTTTGTTCCGCTCCTGTAATTAGTTTAATTGATCTTCAGTATCCCTTTGATATTGAGACAGACACTTATCATTATAATATTGACACAATTCTTAAACAGGGAGGACGCCTTGTTGCATACCATTCAAAGACATTCTCTCATTCCAAGCATAATTATTTTGCTTATGACAAAGAATTATATATTATGGTCCAAGCATTGAAACAATGGTTCCATTAAATCCGAGGGAAAGAAAAAATCCTCCACACAAATCATAATCCATTAATTTTCATCAACTCTCAGAATAAGATACAAGAGAAGCATAATTTAATGTGGGCCGCTTACATTTAACAGTTTCATTTGGTGATTAAATACAAGAATGGCACATCCAATTAGATGGTTGATCTCCTGAGCTATCCCCCTACATAGCTACTTCAACTCTTGATGGTGTGTTGTGCTACCTATCAAGATTGGAAGCCTCTCTATGCTTTTGATCCCTTATTTGCAGAGATATGGGTTGTTGTGAAACATCCCACTAAGGTCAATCAAATTCCATTATGAGATTATACAAAGATTATACAATCAAATATGGGTGGTTATATAAACTCAATCAGTTATGTGTCCCAAATACTGAAGATCAAATTACTTTGATCAAGGAGGCTCATGCTTCCTCCTATGGTTGCTATTTTAGGTCTCTGAAAAAAGTTCAACGCTTGCAGCGGATTTTTTTAGCCTTCTATGAGTGGCGAAGTAGAGTATTTCATTTTTTATATTAAATTTTTAAAATAAATATTAATCAAATTTAAAACAAATTTATATAAATATATTAATTGTTATCTCTCTTATATATACGAACTTCTTAACTTGAAATGCCTCAAAGGTTACCCCAAGGGTCCCATAATATATGGGACATTCGTATAGTCACATATATGCTGATCTCTTATAAATCTGATGAACATCATTACTGAAATAAATAAAAAAATGGTTGTTTAAATTAAGATTTTGTTTATTTGGGTGTGTTTAGAGTACCATTATAGTATGAGATCAATGCGTGCAGTTTCAAGTCTAGTCAATTTTTAAGATAGATTTTGATTTTTTTTTATTGTTAGAAAAGTATCAGACTAAGTGCGCCCCTTATCCTATGCCTATTTTAGGTATATGCTTAGGTAGTCATATTTTGGAGGAGGTGCTTATTGTAATTACATTATAGATTTTGTAAATTGAAATGCTCTACATAAATCATATTTTGGTAGTTTTAGAAATTGTTGGAATGACATTTGATGTCATTTATTTTTATTTTAGGTATATGCTTAGGTAGTCATATTTTGGAGGAGGTGCTTTCTGTAATTACATTATAGATTTTGTAAATTGAAATGCTTTATATAAATCATATTTTGGTAGTTTTAGAAATTGTTGGAATGACATTTGATGTTATTTATTTTTATATGTAATAGAATATATATCTTAGCTCAAAGGATTGGCAGGTTGAGGACAGAGATGTTTTTTGTGGGTGTTTTAGACATTTTGATCCAGCATAGTCTAAAGGTTTATTTTTTGTCATTTTCCAAGTATATTTTTTGATAAATTTTGTCACAAATCTGGCAAAAAACTGTTAGAAATGTAAATTTGAGTGGTTGAGTCAGTATAATTCGAGTGTCTTGGGGTTTTTTTGAAGAGGCTAAATATGTTTATGCTTTTGTAAATGCAATTTAAATAACAGAAAATTGTAATTTCACCCAAATTTATATCATCAAATTATATGAAAAATGCTCAAAAGCAAAATGTGATAAGTGCTAACTTGGAGACTACTGATACTTAACCTAAGTTTCTAGTAACATCTAAATAAATTTAAATTTAAATCCCACCCACATAATTTCAACAAATTATCAATTTCTTAAAAATATATATATAAAATAATTTGTGAAATATCATATACAAATTTGCAAACCAAGATTGCAACCCATTTATCATAGAAATTATAACCACGATTGAAATGAGCAAGCCATTGCTAAAATCACGTAAATTTGGTTGGTAAAATGAAGACAATGGTAAAACCTTTTGACATATAAAATTTTAATTACTCTCAAAGGTCATCAACATATATTTCTTGGCAGAGTTATAAATGTATAAAAGTCTTTGAATTTGAGTATATATTTTAGATTTAATGGCATCTACACACTCTGTAAGAGATATTTATTCCTTTACCGTGACATGCATAGAATTCCCCTGATCCAAAAATCCTCTTATCATTTCACTCCATTGAAATTCAAATTACGTCCATCATTGTGAATGAATGCATGCATGACAGAAGTTTACACAGAAAATTACATATTTTATTAAGGTAATTAGTTGAATCCACACGTTGATTTTTTTTTTCAATCACTGCAATGTCAGCTTTTGATGAATTTGAGTGCATAAATTACTCAAACCTCAGTCTACTCTCTTCAAAGATGAACTGTTGAAATGGGAAAGTGAGGGCTTGTAAGACCAAAAAGAGTTTTCACTTTCTACGTATTGAAAGTTGTTGGTACTTCAACTTAAAATTAATCTAATCTCATGTTGTCCCAGTCAACTTGCGTCTGCACAATGCACAGAACTACGTGTGCAATAGTAAGCCTCATCTCCTCCTAACAACCATATATATATATATATATATATATATATATATATATATATAAAACGTGTTTTTTTTGGTTTTACAAATTGTATACCGGGCTGTGTGTCAAATTCTAAACAATTCAGAAGGTTTCTTAAGGTTTTATTGAACTAAGTACTCTGTCCTCACAATAATTTAATATTTTATTTGACTCAATTGCAGGATTAAAATATGTTTCCCTTCCTAAGATTTAATATTACAGTTCTCCTCCTACTTTCAGTGATCGAGATATTAAAAAATTTCAATTAGATCCCTGAATGCAACGATATATATAGAGAGAGAGTGTTATATTTAATTAATATTTCAATTTTATGTTTTGAGTAGGAAGCTGAAATATAGAATTTGAATAATTTTTTTAATATAATTTTATGTTTTGAGTAAGAAGATGAAATTTAGAATTTGATTTTTTTAATATAATTTTTAGTTATTGATATTTCAATTCCTTGTTTGGAGTAAGAAAATGAAATATAAAATTTGAATAACCTTTTTTAATATAATTTTTAGTTATTGATATTTTTTATAACTCAAGAAGATGAAATATAAAATTTGAATAACCTTTTTCAATATAATTTTAAGTTATTGATATTTTTTATAACTCTCAATTTTTATTTTTTTAAGGTTGTTTTTTATATATAAATGATGATATCAGTAAGGTTGTTTTTTAGTATATAAATGGCGATATCAATATGTAAACAATTTTTATTTTTTTAAGGTTGTTTTTTATATATAAATGATGATATCAGTAAGGTTGTTTTTTAGTATATAAATGGCGATATCAATATGTAAACATTTATATATATGTTGAGGAGAAAAGTTATTAGTGCTACCTTTATTTTTAAAAGAGGATTGTTTTATAGATTAAATTAATAAAGTTAATGAAACATTCAATTAGTACATAAATGATAATATAGTACATAAATGATAATATTAATATGTAAAAATTGGTATCTATGTTAAGATAAAATGTAATAGTATTTGACTTTTTTTTTTTAAGGGGATTCTTATGAGAGTATAAATTTGTTGGGAATTTTTATTTGTGAAGTAAATTTATTTTATGACGGGTTTGTTTTAAAAAATTCTCTTCTTCTTATGATGTTTTGTATTTTTTTTGCTAGTTCTTTTAAAAAATATATATTATATGTGTTTTTGTAAATTTTTTTCATGAATATAAGAGCAACTTTTGTTGTGAACTATGTGCATAACATAAAATTATAAATTTTTTTATGTAATAACAAATCATAAAAGGACTATCTATTATAGATATAAAATAAAATCTAGAATTTAAATAAACTCATTTTCATATAATTGAAACTTGTAATTATAAAAATAATTTAACAAAAGTTATCAATAGTTGTTGTAAAAATAATAATAAAAGTTATGGATTGCAAAATTTGAAATAATTATAGCTATTAATATAATGAAATAATAAATATTATTGATTATTTTTTAATTGTTTTTTTTTAAATAGAAATTATTACTATTTTCTAAAATGAAATAAAATAGAGCTTGAGAGGCCAGCCTAACCCATGTTTTTTCTTATTATTTAAAAACACAAGTGGGAATTTATTTAAATATGGATTTTTAAAAACCAAATATAATGAGAAAATAAGTGTGCAAGAAGGTGTTATCTAGCTCCAACCAAATGAGACAATTTCCATCACTCCAATTGCAATTTAATATTAATGAGCCTTACCTATGAATCCTTGATCTTTTCTTCCCTCTCAAGTGTCACTTTTCAACGTGCAAGATGTAATATTGTCACTTTTCAACCTAGAAGATGTGATACTTTTCAACCTGGAAGATGTGATATTGTCCAATTTCCAAAGAATCCATGTGACTTGTAAGTTGTGAGCATTGCTAAACCAGCGCTATAATATTTGTAACTTATACAATGTGTTGTGCATTAAAATTGTAAATTGCAACCTTCATGTGCTATAGAATTTGTAACATGTGTTATTCATGGTCTTTGCTAAAGAGAGCTTTCAATTAGTATATCAAGTATTGTTTCTTGGTTTAAAGATTTTAACATAATGAAATATAAAAAATAAAAAATTTAAAGAGTGCAGAGTAAGATTAATAGTCTATTTCTTTTTCTAATGAGTTAATTCACAAAAAATATAGAAAAAAATCAATAATATATCTCTACAATTTCATCATTTATGAATATGTTTAACATATTGCATTAATATATCAAATCAATACTTATTGAAAAAAGAAAAGTACATTGAATTTGCTATGCATAATATATCTTCATCTTGAGTACTTTGAATTTGAGTCCAAAAAACAAATATGATAAGTAGATGACACATAAAACATGGTTGATGAGAAAAATAAATGTTATTAAACATGAGCATGTCCTTATAAAATTCTATTTTTCACATGAGATAAATTATATCCTCGTATTTTGATTTCATAACATAGAAACACACATGTATTCTATTCCCACATAACATGTGGTATTATTACTTACATTGACATAACATGTCTTGTTATTGTTTACGTTAAAAATATATATGAATGAAATACGTGTGCATGTTTACATTAAAACACTACATTGAAGAGAAACACTTTCACATTGTTAGTAATATTTGATTAATCGTTGTCATGCATTCAATGCATAATCTAAAATCTTTGCACAAAAATAATTGATTGGTCTTGATGCAATTAATATAAGTAATTCTTCAAATTTGAGGAGGGATAAGATATTTGGAAGGGTGGGGCATCTAGAATTCATTTTATGAAATAATAAATTCAATCAATGGAGTTGATTTGAGGGCCTATTTGCATTATAGGAGCACCTTCTTGGTGTTTACATAGATATTGTATATCATGTGATTCTTACATACTCATTGGAGCCTCTACTCTTAGTTGGACTTCAAAGCTTCATTTATGGTGGATATAGAACAAGAAATAGCACCATTGAAACTGCTAAAGGATGTCATAAAGGGGGATTTAGTCCAGTTAGTCTTGATGAGACCACCTTTGGTTTCTCAATCATTTACATTCCAAACGGTTTAGTAGATCCTCATTTCTTGGCTCTTGGGATAATGATAATTATTATCCTCTTTACCCATCTATTTATCCATGGTCTTAAACACTCAAACACAAGTTCCGTCTATATAAAATCTAAATAAAAATGTGTATATATGTTAGTTAGAGAGATTGCATTATATTATATTGAATTGATGAATTCAAAGAGTAAATATTAATACGAATATATAGATATTTGGTTTTGTGTCCATAACAAAAAAATAAGTGTGGAAATCTAGGGTTGGCTCGAACCACAAGTAGAATTTATTCCCATGATATCAAAGGCTTTAAGTGAAGACATTAATGTGCATAGTATAGGGATATATAGCGAGGTTGCCTCAAAATTTAAAGTATAGTTTGTTGTGTTTAGGGTTTTCAGATGATAGCTATAGAGAGGCCATAACAATAAGAATGATGTATTAGCATAACATATCAAAGCATAATATATATTGGTATATTTATGTCTTGCAAAAAGAATGAAGGAAAAAAAATAGGGCTAATGGTAGATTTAATTAATAATATATACATAGTAGGTAGTAATTGTTCCTGCAAAGTTTCTAGGTACCAACCTGATTTTCTTATAAGCATAGATGTAATGTACTTAATCCCAAAATTTTAGAGCATTCACATGAAATATAGTGAAAAACCAAAAAACATAAGAGAAAATAGATAAACCGTAAGAAATATCTCTTGTATTAATGAAAATAAGAAACATAGAGCTACATTCACTTGCCTCTTCAAGAGGAAAACCTCCTCAAGAAAATCTCTCAAATGCAATAAGAATACTTAACAAAACATTATGCAACCTTCTACTCCATATGTAGCTATCGATAAGGAATCTTAACTACATGTGCACCCACTTATAATGGGTGACTACTAACTAATTTGGGCCTTATTAATAAAGAGGACTCTTTTTACAATGAGTGACTATTAACTAACTATTTAGTAGGCCTTATTCAAGGAAGGTTTCCTCTAGCCTCATACATTAGTAAAGTATCCTAAGTAAGGGGATTAGGTAAGGACCCTAATATTCCCTCTAGCTTTGAAAAAAGCATTGTACTCAAGATCGAAGGTGAGGAAATTTCTATAGAATCATTGTTGGTTTCCATGTGGGGTGTTTTGGTTGCATATCTTTCCACTGAATCAATACTTCCATGATCATGTGATGATGCAATTGATGCTTTCTGGTATATAATATTGCTTCTGGCTGGAGCCAAATGGAACTTTCTTCATCAAGTTTTGGTAGGTTGGTTTTCACTTTTCAATTTGATCCCACAACCTTCTTTAAATAGGACACATAAAAGAATGGATGAATATTGGAGTGGGATAGGAGAGCCAACCTGTAGGTTATGTATTAAATGCATTGCATGATCTAACAGGGGCCATAGAAATTGGGAGCTAGCTTCAATGGAAATTTTTATTTAAGTGATGTTTGTTTATAAGGATGCAAGTGAAGAAACACTTGATCCTATTTGGAAACAAAACATATGGATCTGTGTTGATCAACTTGTTGTTTCATTTGATTTTGTGCCATAACCAACTTGTCCTTAAGGATATGGATAACAACTTCTCTAGTGTGAAGAGTTTTATCTACTGCATAAACCTTGGAGGTTCCTAATACATAAGATGCCACTAATAAGGGATTTTCCCATAAACAAATTCATAAAGTGTCATTTCGGTAGCTCCATGATAAGTGGTATTGTACCTCCATTATCCAAGGGGAATCCATCATGTCCATTTCATTAGTATTTTTAGAAGAAAATAATTTCAAATATATTTCTAAGAACTTGTTGAAAATTTATGTTTGGCCATCAATTTAATGATGATATGCAATGCTGATATTTAGTTTTGTACCTTGAATTTTAAATATCCCCTGCCGAAATTTGTTGGTGAATGTTAGGTCTAGACCCAAGTCAATGGAAGTGGGAATACCATGTAGCTTAAATATACGGTCCATGAAGACTTTTGAAACTAAGGAAGGAGAGAAAGGATGAGATAAGGCACAAAAATGAGCATCTTTTAAAATATAGTCGCGACCACCTAGATGAATTATTTGTTACATATTTTTGGGAGTCCCATAATAAAATATAATGAGATTTATATCCATATCTATGTTGGGATTGGTAGTGGGTGAAATTCCCTTGGTATCTTCATAGTCTCTCCCTTTTTTCTTTCGCAAATGTCATAGGATGCTAAAAAATATTTCATATCTATTTTCATGCCATCCCAAAAGAATGGGTACTTAGTTTCTTAAAAGGTTTTAAGAAATATAGAGGGATTTTCTATCGATGATGAATGTGGCTCCTCTAAGACTCATTTTTTCATTGTTAAATATTTTTCCAGAACAGTGCACCCTTTATACTGCAATGCATCTTGTTTCCATGCATAACCTTTAAGTGGGTTGGGAACTACTTGAGTCGATTGGATGACCTACGTTAAAGTACTATTTTCTATCCATTCCATGTGGGCTTTCTCAATCCATCATAGACTTGGAAAGGATAAGGAAAGTATTGATCCATCCTCCTCAATTGTCTAGATAAATAATTAGGGAAAAAAATCTCTTTACAATTCTTATATATGATATCATAATCATATCTCATCATCTTGGTGACCCACTTATGTTTCTCTAGTGAATAAAACTATTGTTCAATAAGGTACTTTAGATTATTATGGTTGATTGAATATTAGGTTTAGAGGAAACACATCTAGGATTGAGGAACACATAGAGATTCTTAGATTCCTACTAGTGAAAACCTTTCCCAAACCTCCACCCCTAGTATCTCCAAAATGAAATATACATGTTAATATTTAACTTATACAGATATTTCATTGGGACCAAACTAAGAATGTCTTTGATAGTTGACATATCAGAGGAAAGGGTATCGTTTTGGTGAGAAAGCATTCTCTAATCCTTCTAATATCTAGTAGTGAAGTCCCATAGATCCATCCAAAACAAGAGTCCTTTCTTACTTAGGATGTGAACATGAAATTAAGAACACTACACAATACAATTTATTTGGTCAATCCATCTCCAAATAGGTGTCCACCCAACAAATCTCATCCCACTTGAATTATAAGAAATTTCAATTGACCAATGTCACTACAAACCTCCAAGCCTCCTAAATGATTTGATATACTATGGATCTAAATACCTTAAACATCTAAGGTGATGACATGATATCACATAGAAAAATGAGCCTCAAATTGGAAGGAGATGTTGAGCTAACTAAACCTTATGACACTACAAAATTTTCTTTTCAGTAAATCCTTTTATGAACATAACAATCAATTTAGTAGCCAAGATATGCCCTTGAGTTATAACATTAATAATAAAAATCCCACCCTCCTCCTTAGGCATAATGTATACATGTCTTAGATCCATATGAATCCCTTTCTCACCACCATAATTAGATCAAAGAAATGATTTGAGAATCTGCTCTAATAGCTTTAATTGTGTCTCATCAGGGAGCCAATGAGAGATGTAATAAATATGAGAATCTTCAAGAATGCATGAAACCACTGTAATGTTCTATCTAAAGGGAGATCATTATACTACCATATCAAAATATTGGACTATAATCTCCAAGGAACTTACCTTATGCAAGACTAGTCTATTCTTCCCATACTATGTGAGAGGAAAATTTGCACATCTGAAGTGCTAGTGACTTGGATTTTTTTTTGTACAAGATGATTATGAGGGTGATGGGCCTCCAAATTCAAAAATAATCACGAGAAAGATATTTTGGAATCAAATTAATGACCCCTTCGTTAACATAGTATATCAACTGCCTAGGGCAAAAGGCCTCATTGTCTATGTTACAAATATAATCACCAAATGAGTCCCACATTTGCTTGAAAAACTCATAGGGTAAACCATCAATGCTAGGATACTTATTATTTTTCATAGTAAATAGGGATATATAAATTTATTCCTTGGAGAGAATAGAATCTAATCAATTTTTTATTGACTAAATTGACCTTCCTAGGAACAACTTGATAGCATGCTTGTGTCAAACAAATGATAGAATCATAAAGTTTATAAGGGGAAATGTTCCTTGAAAGTGAAAAACAAACAAATATGTAAACCTAGAAGTATATCACTCCAAATATTTATCCTCCTAATGGATTCCCTAAATCCAATCACTAGAATCTTTGTGATTCAAAAATTTTAAGTAAAATTTGGAACCAACAATGCTCTCATTCATTTACTATAGCCTAGCTCAACTCTAGCTTCCATGGCACTATAATCCTCCTCATGAAAAAATGTTTATCCAATCTTTTTAAATCTAATTTGAATATTGTGTTATGTAAATCATCCTTGGAAAAATGTTGACCTCCTCTGGCTCTGCCTATGAGTATTTTTAAACACCTTCCTTTGTTTACAGGAAATCATATGCCCCGAACCCTGCATGAATTTAGTTATCCTACAAATTTTTGCATCCCCCAAAAAACATCCACCATGTGTGACCATGTGCCCGAGGTGTGAGGTTACAAATTCTATCAACTAAATTTGTAAAATCCCAAGGCTCCAAATGAGATAAATTCAACTTAAAAAGGAACAAGGGAGTTGAATCATCACAATACCCAAAATAAATGATTGTATAAATTATAAAAATGATCAAAACTCATCATGTTTGTCAACACATTAGCATGATGAAGATTACCATAGAATGTCACTCCATACCAGGGCCCATAAAAATAATCCAATCATCCCTACACCCTGTCACTTCCTTGCCAAAAGATACACCATGTGAAAATAACTCCATATTTAGAAATCATTCTTACACCAATTATGATAAAAAAAAACTATAAATTATCCTTGAAATGAGACCAAGATTGTTGTTCCATACCAAAAGTAACCTTTCCAACACCACCATCCCTAGGACCACTTGATCATATTTGAATTTTCTTGTATAATCCATTCTATATTTGGGAGGTAGGATGCCATCCAATCCCAAAGAGAGTACTCATCCAAAAAATAATTAGGAGTATAAAAAGAGTGAAATACAACAAGCCTATCCAACATCAAAATTGTGACCAATACACTTTTGTGTGATATATCAACAACATGATCAAACACACAAGCCTATAAGAATGACAAAATATCTAAAATAACCCCACCACACTCCCTTTAGAATGATATGAAACCCAATAAGGGTCTCTCCAATAGTAAACCATCTGGAATCATAGCTCAAAACTAGTATACTTCACTCCTTGAAGGAAAGCCACATCAGAATTGGTTTTCCATAACATATCACAAACAAACATCTTTTCAATAGGTATTTTCATCCCTCTAACATTTGAAGAATCAAGAGACAAGTTCATTTTTGTATCATCCCCATGCTTACACTACTAAAACTATTGCTAAACATAAATTGAACCAATTTCAATGGATGTCTCTTGGGTGATGTATTGGTCACATTATTATAGGATTTTGGCCTCGGATTTGGTGTGGGGTCCTTATGAAATTGATCTACTGAGGAAGGGGATTTGGGATATTTCCTCTTATTCTTCTTCATAGTCCATCCTCCTTGGTTTTTCCATAGGATTAAGCACTAAGGGTTGGGGTTGGGCTATTGTAGAGGCATGGGATGAGGGTTTAGATTGGCTTAGATTTGTAGAGGATGAAGACTAGTGGGCTTTGAGTGGACTTGAAACTAGACATGGACCTGTGTTGGGAACAAATGAAGTGGTTCAAATATAAGGGGGTTCAATATTGGGAAATAAATTCTCCTTGGGTCTATTAGTAGTAGGTTTATGGTGAGGGTAGTCATGGATCTATTGATATTGGGATTCACATGTAAAACATGCATTAGGGAGGTTTAGATAATAGACTTTTGTTGCAATAATTTATTTGTATTAAATATTAAAATAAATAGTGGAAACTTATTATTCAGATTCATTTCAACACAAAACCTACGGTTTTGTTTGAAGGAGTTATGATGGTTGTGAGTGATGAGGAATTTCAAAAATCATTGGGAAGATAGGTCCATGAAGGTTCAAATATTGATATTTAACATGACAAACTCATACCACAGTGTCCAATGAGCCTGGGAGACACCATCAGGGTTAAAATAAGACCTCCAAGACCCCACATAAGATAATGATCCAACAATATTTTGTGTGTCATACTAAAGGGAATTCTTAGTGGCAACGTATGAGTTAAAAAGAAGAAAAATATACTTGGACCCAAAACCCTAGTAAGTGTGAAGAGAGATCACTTTGGTTTCCCATTTCAAATTTACCCATTTTTTTAACGAAACTTGATCTAGCATATGTATAAAAAATACAAGATAAATCCTTCATGCTCTAAATTATGATGACCTTGTTCATACTCCTTATTGTGGTTCATGAAAAAGTTAAAATCATCTTATGGTTTTGGTTGATTATACTATGGAATTCTAAGGGTGGATTTAGTTTTTTTCTTAGCAACTCCATCATAAGGGATATGATCCACTCTCAAATTGTAGGCATTGCCTCAGCTAAATATGAAGGTTGTGTGATGTTGGTAGGAACCTCAACACCTTTTTCTATAGGAATTTCCTCAAAATGAGAAGATGAACCTATGAAAATATGGGATTCCTTCGCCAAAGCCTCAGTTTGGCATCGTAGTCCACACCCTCTCGAGGTTTCACTAGGATTTCCATGCCATTGGGGTAGTTTTCCCCATTGTTACTTATATTCCAAAACTTGAAATATGATCATACAAGGAGACAATTTGTAAGGGATATTCGTTCCACACAACCCTATCCACTAAAAAATGTTGAGAATGAGAAGCCAAGCTTCCATTAAGATAACAAAACATACAAATTTTAGGTTCTGAGTCATTTAATGGGACAAAATATCGAGTAGGGGTGGGATGTTGTGATTTTATACATAAGGAATACAATTTTTGTTCATAGAGAGGATTAACTACATATTGACCACATTCAAATGTTATTGATTTAGAACAAGGAAATCTAGGAGAAGGATCTCTCACACTATGCCAAAGCATGTACCCTACAAAGTCTCTTGCAATAATATTGATATTTGTATGACTCCCATTCATAAAATCAACATTGATATAACTACTATATGACTCAGTTATTTCATGGTTATTGTGAATTTATTTAGTTGCACGATTGTGGTTATCAAAAGAACATGCCACAATAAATTCTTCCTTCCCTAAATCCCCTTTTCATCCTTTACATAGTTTCCCTTTCTCTATCAATGGTATGACACCTCTATTTCCCCTAGCACATGGGTATTATTCTTGACTCCGTGATGGATCAAATCCTATTCTCACCCTACCATCCTCCATAACTCCATTTCTAGTATTGAATGCATGGTTGTGTCCCTTGGAACCAATCATCCACTATTATTATATTCCATCAATCCATGTTACATATATATGCTTTATTATCCATCAATCTAGCAAAAATTCAACATTTTTGTTGGTATGAGTGATGTAGTAAATATAAACAAGAATGGGTTCAACTCCTTGATCGTGAAGGCCTTGAAAATTTGCATCATCAATGATGACATTTCCACAACCTGAATCGATAAGGTTGAGTTGTTACCACTTATCACTTTCTCTCCATTATGCTTTATTCAATAATAAGAGAGGAAGTGATTATGGTCATATGCTTGGTAACTATAGTGTTATAAATACATATATGTGAAACGAGGGACCTATATGAAGTGTTCTTGAGAACATGTGGATTCCATAATGAATCCATTAGGTTCAAATTTCCTTTATAGACCCAAGTAAATAAAGGCACCAACCTTTTCTAAAAAAGTTGCAATATGCTATTGAGGTTGAATAAAAGGAAGAAGACGGAACTAGTATTAAAGAAGGGTGAAAATGATAGGAAACCATAAAAATTGGTGACGGCCTTGACAAAGGTTTGCGATATTTAAAAAATATTAGGAAATCCCATAAAAATGGAGTTGTTTCCTTTAGTAATGTTTTTAAAACTTAAAAAAATAAGGAACCAATAAATATTAGTTTTGTAGTTGCAAATAAGCTTGAGGGATGCAAGTGGACAAAACAATTTTTGGACCTACTACTAAATTGACTGAGGGAGGCTCACACCCTATTTTATACCATTTTGGCATTCATACATGTTATAAAGACAATCAAATAGAACCAAAAACTATACAAATTATGTAATGAGCGCAGATATTAACACTAGGGTAACCAAGAGATGTGCAATCCTATAAAGAGTTCAACAAACCTTGACACAAGTGTGCTAGAGAGACAAATAACCCAAGCACAAAATATATCAATGAAAAACAAGTTAATGCAACTCTTTATAGTTCCTTTAGGCTAAATCACTTGTATAAGAATGAATATATTATCATGATATATGAAAATACAAATAAGTATTGTGTAAAGTTAATATGTAGGGTTCTTTTTCCAAGGGCTAGAATTTTTTTTCCAAAATTAGTTATATATTGAGCCTATATCGAGTTAACTACAAGTGTGCTAGAGAGACAAATGACCCAAGCACAAAATATATCAATAAATATATCAATGGAAAATAAGTTAATGCAACACTTTATAGTTCCTTTAGGCTAAATCACTTGTATAAGAATGAATATATTATCATGATATATGAAAATACAAATAAGTATTGTGTATTCATACACAAGTTAATATGTAGGGTTCTTTTTTCAAGGGCTAGAAATTTTGTAGGGTTCTTTTTCTAAGGGTTAGAAATTTTTTCCAACATTAATTATATATTGAGCCTATATTGAGTTAATTAGGTTGACCCTAACTAAACTCAAAAATATAATATAAAATTACAAATAATGTTGCTTGTGGCCAAATGTGAAAATTATGACCTCAATTTTAACAATATAAAACAACTAAAGATCAAAATAGTAAGAAAATATCAAATAAGATTACTTGGATTAATAAGAAGGTTACGAGAAGGTTAAGTACATCTATAACAAAAGAAATGGTGTTATACTAATTTATTGAAAAAATAAAAAGTATTATACGACAAAAATGTAAGAAGTAGAGAATAAAACAACATAACACAATAAAACACACAAGGAAGTACATGAGTGTTTATCTCAAAGTTTTGTAAGGAAATAATGGTTGAAATTATTGAAAGATTAAATATGGAAACCATATCTAAAATAAGAAGAAAATTTGATGTACGGATATAAAAGGATGAATGTGCACTTTAATATTACATGATATGGAAATTTAAAGTTGAATATATCAAACACAACAAGCTAAAACAAGACCTCAAAAATATTGAAGAAACGATGAGAAGATGAACTTATATATACAACATATAAAGTCAAATAATATAACATGCATGCTTTGATGTTAAAATAACAATAGAAGATTCAATAGAATGAAGAGATAGAAACTGTGTACTATAAGAATGGTTGAGTAGAAATGAATTAAACAAAATCAAGGGATTTTGGTTATATGAATTGACTACTAGAGGAATGAGGAATGGTTAAGGATAAAAATTGATTAAGTGTTATTTGGCTAATGGAAGAAAATTTATTCATAAATATTATGTATTAACATAATGTTTGAAGAGAAGAATGTTGGAAAATTTGTTTTCATTGATGTCAACTTTAGAAGAAGTCCAAAAGCCTCTAGAAGTGATGGGTGTATTTGAAGAAGTATCCAAGGTAGTCCCCTTATGGCGTAACTTTAAGAATTTCTCTCACAGGAAGACTCTTTGAAGAAGTTTACAAGAAGCCTTGGAAATATGGTTAAGTGTTTAAGAAGCCCCAGAGGTGTGGTCATGAAGCCTGGATTTAATTGAAGAGAAAACACATGAAGGACATTGCAAATGCATTTAGAACCATCATAGATATATATTCCTCATCATGTCATGTCCAATGATAGGTGGCATGCCACGTGGTTCCTCATGGTTGAGAATTTATTTCCTTTTAAATATAAATCCCCAAAGTATGGTAAAGAAGCTCCATATCTAAGGTCAAAGAAATTACAAGTCGGCCCCAAAATCAAGTAAAAGGAGAAAAATGTTTGCAATAAGAAGTTATAGGTCGGCCCTAAAGTCAAGTAAAGGAGGTACTTGAAAGGGTATAAATATACATCAAGAACCTCTCATTTAATCACCAAGCAAGGATGTGATTTCTTATCAAAAGTGAAGTAGCAGAGCTCTGAGAAGGAGGGAGTGCTCGGAGACGCAAATTGGAGAAGGGTTTTCACAGAACCCCATTTGAGTATACCCTTGTGGGTCAAGCATAGGGTGTCCCATGAGCCCCCCACTAGTTTTCCTGGTATCGTCACATGAGGCCCCACCTATTGTTCATTCTAGTCCCACAAGGCTGAGGAAATCTTTGAAGGTGTTATTCTCTTGATGTTGAAGTTAAGGAAGGTTTGATGATATGTGATCTCATGCACTAGGTGTTCAAATGTTAAAAGGTATGTTTTTCTCTATGTTTTGAGGCTTGTATGTTGGATATTTTGGTATATGCTTGAGGCATATCTTGCAGATTATGGTATATGCATGCGACATATATTGGAGGTTATGGAATATGATTTGAGGCATATCTTGGATGTTTGGAACATGCTTAAGGCATGTTTGGCACATGGTTTGAGGTGTGTCTTGGATACTTTGGCACATGGTTTGAGGCATATCTTGGAAACTTTGGCACATGTTTAAGGCATATCTTGGAGGCCTTTGGTACATGGTTTAATGCATATATCGATGATTTTGGGCATATTGATCAGAAAGTTCTTTCGGATTTATCGCATAGGTTTTTTGATTTTCGATGTTTTGGACCAAACTAGTGTGGTCCATCATCAGGAAAAGGTTTGTGAGAAATGAAGGAAAAAGGATATAATAGGTGTATAAATACTTGAAAAGTTGTTATAAGGAGCCGACTTATTAAAAATGAAATAAAAAATTATAAAACTTATGAAACCATATTTTTTTGTTTAATAATTATTTATTTGTTTATTTAATAATTTTTTATTTGTTAGTTTATTAATTTTTTATTTAATAAGAGCCGACTGGATTTTTTTTTATAAATTAATATCTAGAATTATTCATATTGGCTAGGGTAGGGATCCAATTTTGACTAATTTTCCATCCATCATCTCTGTTTAGATTGTTAGGTTGTTTTTCAATTTCGATTGCTTCTCTAAATTTTCTATTGTGATAGTGATCTATGTTGGCAAGAATTTTGGCCTCTTCTTGCCAAAATGCTGGTGAATCTTCAAAGTTGGTGCTTTCTTTGGATGTAATATTCAAGATATATATTAAAAACCATTTTGTGGTTTTCTCCCATTTGGGTTTCCATGTAAAACTCTTGTGTATTGTGTATCTGTGGTTATATTTTGATGATATCTTGAATGCAATCATAAGTGAAAATTTGTTGATATATTAAATGTTTATATGGTATGATTAAAAATGGTAAAAAGTGTTCAATATTTATTCACTACCTCCCTCTCAATATTGGAGAATATTCCATCAATTGGTTTCAGAGCAAGTCCTTCAAAAATAGTCTAAATACTAGAAGGTAGATCATGGAGTGCACTAAGAATGAAATTCCACTGTTTGATGGTCATTGATTTGAGATCCTTTCATCGAGTGACTTATAAAGAATTGCATTAAATGAGCATAAATTAAAGTGCACCATTAAAGAAGGAAAAACTCAATAATGAAGAGACATATCAAATATGAACACAAAAACTTGATAACGGAGTTCGTCCCTGGTGGACTACATCCTTGGTTCCTGCTCTCAAATGGGTAGGATTTTTCATTAACTCAACAAAAGAATTTGGTAACATACATAAGTATACCTCATTCTAAAATCAAGTTTCATAAATATTGCTCAGATCATAAAACAGATAGCACCATTGAATTTGTGGTGTTGAATTACCCAAATTTGACTTTCTCCACGCCTCGATCTGACTCTAGCACTCCCAGGCCCAAGAAGAATTTTGTCTCAATTTTCATGCCCTACAACTGACAATTAATGTTGTTGTACCCTATCTCGTAATGTGGGCTCAAGAAGATGCAATTCTTAAGTAATTAAACTGATGTTCATTACAATGAAAGGGTCATTGGCTTGTTGGTTATGGTGTGAGTATTAAGGCGTTATGGAGGGAGGAGGTCGTTGGCCTCCCCCTTTTGGCTTTATCGTTGTAACCATATATATATATATATATAACCAAAGTTTGTTCCGACAATTTGGCAAAGGTTCTAGCCAGGATCTATTCGATAGTTGGTGGCTAGATTTGGCATGGTCCACCAGATTTGGCAGACCCGCCAAATCATATATATTTTTTTCAAATTTTCGGATACGGGCTGTCATTGGGAATTTTCCCACTACCATGTGGCATCCCATGACCAGGCCATGTGGCAGCCTCCTATACGACCATGTCATACACTACATCGTCAGTCTACCATGTCAGCACCATGTCATCGTACAAATTCCATGTCACTTCCAACTCACCATGCCACGTCGATGCCACGTCAATATACAAACCGTACGGACGACCACGTGGAAAAATCCTATTGGTCCACGGATCGGTCCAGAAGTGCCAAAAATGGGTGACATGTGGCATCGTCTGATGCTGCCACATCACCATGCTGAAGTCAATAGGACACGTGTCACCTCCCACTCATGCCACGTGTGTTGTATGGATGTTGACATCATTTGTACTAGTGTTGACATCAACAGTATGGATGCTGACTCATCCCCCTGTTAACTGGGCTAGGTTGACCAAACTTTGACCACGGATATCTTTCAATATGTAACTTTGTTTGACTAGTCATTTGTATCGTTAGAAATATTTTGAAGCTCTCTTCGCGATAATGCCATTTTCACTGAGTTTTAAGAACTTTGACTTTTTTCCCTTTCTTTGTCTACTGAGGCTATTTTGAGCGTCCTGAGTTTCTTCTGCAAGTTCTGAGTTGTTCTTAGTCTTCTCTAGATCGTTTTTGGATCAATCATAACTATGCATTCTGGAGAAGAAGGATGAAAACATTTTTGCAAGAAAAAGGATTTGATGTCTGGAAAGAAGTAGTAGATGGATACAAGGCACCTACCACTCTCCTAGCAGAAAATATGGAAAGAATCTTACTGAAAACAATTTGAAGGATAAAAATTCTATTTTGAATGGCCTAGTTGATTCAATATATGTCAAGGTTATGCATTGTGATTCTGCAAAGGATATTTGGGACAAACTTCAAAATGTTTACGAAGGAGATGCCAAAGCCAAAGAGGACAAGATTTAAATTTATAGAGGTCAACTTGAACATCTGTAAATGAAGGAGGATGAAGATATTACATCTTATTTTCTATGAGTTGATGAAATAGTGAACGTTATTGAAGGCTTATGAGAAGAAATTAAAGAGCCAATAATTGTTCAAAAGGTACTAAAATATC
>JASDQU010103376.1:62604-77730 GCA_032191745.1 Picea mariana | reverse complement strand
TTTATTCAGGTTGGAGCCTGTAAATAGGGGGTCAATGCTTCCTTCTAGTTGGTGCTGGTGAATCTTCGAAGTTGGTTCTTTCTTTGGATGTAATATTCAAGATATATATTAAAAACCATTCTGTGGTTTTCTCCCATTTGGGTTTCCACATAAAACTCTTGTGTATTGTGTATCTGTGGTTATATTTTGATGATATCTTGAATGCAATCATAAGTGAAAATTTGTTGATATCTTAAATGTGTATATGGTATGATTAAAAATGGTAAAAAGTGCTCAATATTGATTCACTACCACCCTCTCAATATTGGAGAATTTTCCATCAATTAGTTTCAGAGAAAGTCCTTCAAAAATAGTCTAACTACTAGAAGGTAGATCATGGAGTGCACTAAGAATGGAATTCCAATGTTTGATGGTCATTGATCCGATATCTTTTCATCGAGTGACTTATAAAGAATTGCATTAAATGAGCATAAATTAAAGTGCACCATTAAATAAGGAAAAACTCAATAATGAAGAGACATATCAAATATGAACACAAAAACTTGATAACGGAGTTTGTGCCTTGTGGACTACGTCTTCGGTTCCTTCTCTCAAATGGGTAGGATTTTTCATTAAATCAGCAAAAGAATTTGGAAAAATACATAAGTATACCTCATTCTCAAATCAAGCTTCATAAATATTGCTTAGATCATAAAACAGATAGCACCATTGAATTTGTGGTGTTGAATTACCCAAAATTGACTTTCTCCATGCCTTGGTCTGACTCTAGCACTCCCAGGCCCAAGAAGAATTTTGTCTCGGTTTTCATGACCTAAAATTGAAAATGAATGTTGTAGTACCCTATCTCGTAATGTGTTCCCGACCATACACATGTGCGTCTCCCCTGGGCTCGGGAAGATGCAACTCTTAAGTAATTAAACTGACGTTCATTACAATGAAAGGGTTGTTGGCCCGTTGGTTATGGTGTGAGTATTAAGGCGTTATGGAGGGAGGAGGTCATTGGCCTCCCCCTTTTGGCTTTATCGTTGTAACCACATATATATAACCAAAGTTTGTTCCACAAATTTGGTGAATTTTCTAACCACGATCTATCCGATAGTTGGTGGTCAGATTTGTCGTGGTTCGCCAGATTTGGCAGACCCACCAAATCATATATTTTTTTTCAAATTTTTGGATACGAGATGTCATTGGGAATTTTCCCACTACCATGTGGCATCCCATGATTGGGCCAGATGGCAGCCTCCTATATGACCACATCATCCACTACATCATCAGTCTACCATGTGAGTACCACATCATCGTATGGATGCCACATCACTTCCAACTCACCATGCCACATCAACATGACACGTCGATGCAACATTACTATACGGACCGTATGTACAACCACATGGAAAAATCCTATTGCTCCACGGATCAGTCCAGAAGTGCCAAAAATGGGTGACATGTGGCATCCTTTGGTGTTTCCACGTCACCATGCTGAAGTCAACGTGACAAGTATCACTTCTTGCTCTTGCCATGTGTGTTGTATGGATGTTGACATCATCTGTACTAGTGCCGACATGAGCCATATGGATGCTAACTCATCCCCCTGCTAACTGGGCTAGGCTGACCAAACTTTGATCACGGATATCTTTTGATATGTAACTTTGTTTGACTAGTCGTTTGCATCGTTAGAAATCTTGTGAGGCGATCTTCGCGATAATGCTATTTTCACTGATTTTTAAGAACTTTGAATTTTTTCCCTTTCTTTGTCTACTGAGGCTATTTTGAGCATCCTGAGTTGCTTCTGCAAGTTTTGAGTTGTTCTTAATCTTCTCTAGATCCTTTTTGGATCAATCATAACTATGCATTCTAGAGAAGAAGGATGAAAACATTTTTTCAAGAACAAGGATTTGATGTTTGGCAAGAAGTAGTAGATGGATACAAGGCACCTGCCACTCCCCCAGCAGAAAATATGGAAAGAATCTTATTGAAAACAATTTGAAGGATAAAAATTATATTCTGAATGGCCTAGTTGATTCAATATATGTCAAGGTTATGCATTGTGATTCTGCAAAGGATATTTGGGACAAACTTCAAAATGTTTACGAAGGAGATGCCAAAGTCAAAGGGGCCAATCTTTAAATTTATAGAGGTCAACTTGAACAACTTTAAATGAAGGAAGATGAAGATATTGCATCTTATTTTCTATGAGTTGATGAAATAGTGAACGTTATTGAAGGCTTAGGAGAAGAAATTAAAGAGCCAGTAATTGTTCAAAAGGTACTAAGCTCTCTTCCATTGAGATTTGATCCTAAGATTTCATCCCTATAAGAAAGAGAATATATTTATACATTAATCATGGATGAGTTACATGGAATCCTTATAGATTATGAAATAATAATAGAGTAGGATAATCCATCCAGGAAGGAACCAACTTTCAAAGAATCCAAGAAGACAAGAAATGATAAGAAAAATTCAAAGTCAAGTTGCATCTATAGTGATGATTTGGATGAACATGAATAAATATCCAACTTCGTAAGGAAGTTGAAGAGAGGAACTGGAAAGTACAAATGTAACATTCCTTTAAAAGGTTTTAATTGTGGTAAAATTGGTCATTTTGTTGCTAAATGTCCTTATGCTAAGAATTCAGAAAGTGATGAAGAAGAAGTTTCAAAGAAAGAAAAGAAATACAAAAAACAAAAAGAAAGGGAAATAAAATAAATGTCTTCAAGAAAAGTCTCGACTCAAGAGAAAATAGTTCCTCATCTGATGAGGATGATGATGGTGACAATGAATCAGGAAGAGTTCTTCTTATGGCATTGGAAACTCAACAAAATGATAAACAAGATTATGAAGAAGAAGGTGAAGTATATCTTGAAGAAAAACTAATCAATGCCTTAAGTGAGATAAAAAGAGAAAGGAAGAAAAACAAGTGACTAAAGGAAGAATTGATCAAACTAAAATCCCAATAAAAACTCTGAAGAAGTCCAGTAGATGATTACAAATCTAATGTTGTATATAGAAGAAGCTAGAAGGATTGAAGAAATGATAAAAAACCAGTTGGAAGAAAATGAGAAAATGAAGGAGAGCTTGGAAGAAGAAATGGTCTCACAAAGGAAGAAACTTTAGAATAAGTACATGCAATAGAACAACACCTAAATATTAGATGAAATCATCAACATTCAAAGGCCATACTATGACAAGTATGGACTAGTATACAAACAAACACATACTGAGAAGGGTTCAAGCTCGACAACAACAGAAAGAAAAGAAAAACAAAAGAGTTATGCATAAGTCATTAAATGTCCCATCAAAAGGGAAGAATGCAAGACTTTAAAGGAGAACATTCAGAAAATGTTGATCATTCAATAAGAAGATAAACCAATTATAAGAATGTGGAATCAACAATAAACAATGGAAAAGAATGAGTACAAAAGAGTTGTATCATCAAGAAGAACTTCTACCTCCAAGCTGTATCAAATAAGCTTCAATCATTCTGACGTAAACAATAGAAGAGAAGATGATGATAAGATAAGGCATGAATTCAAAATGATTGCATCACAAAAGGATCACTTTCTTCCAGGTATCAAAGTTTATTTCCTGGTTGTTGTTTTACTTGTAAAAGCTTTGGATATAAATATATAGAGTGTAGAGTGTATGGAAGAAATGTTCAAACAAGAGATGCTTATGTGGCCCCCTACAATATTCAATGTTACAAATTCCACAACTATGGACACATAACTTGTGACTACAGAAGTATAATGAAGCCTTCCATGAAGGAAAACATTGATATTATGTACAAGAAGGTTTGGAGAAGAAAAAAAAACAAGAAGAATAGGTGAATGAAGAACTCCCAGAGATCATACTCCTTAATCAACCAATATGTCATGAGACATTATGTACCTATTCCATTGGACTACTCGTAATATGTGATCCATATTTAGGAGTGGAATGAATTAATTACAGACTGAATACAATAAACACAGAGATAGGAAGAATAACACAAATATTCAGTGAACAATATCTTCTATTAAATAATGAAATATGTTGAAACTGTAAAAATGCAGAACTGAAACTTGCTCGAATGGTGGTAGATATCTTTGAGAAGAGATGTGGCTGCTACGTGCATCTGTTTGAGAAGAATCAATTACAATGAGGCTCCATAGGCCCTTTTCATATTACTTATGAATGCCAAAACTCTAGACATCCAAAAACCTAACCCTAAAAGCTGAAACGCTAAAAGTCATGTGGGCCATGTGGGTAAGTTGGTGTAATTTGGTACCTCATCTTCCTAGGGTCATAAATTTTGCACATGACCTTCGTTATAGGCACATGATAGCCCGTTGGAAATATTTTTTAGAGAACTACACATTTTGTTGTCAGGCTCTGATTCCGTCTACAGTTTGACTATGGCGAGTCAAAAAAACAATGTTTACGGCCTCAAAATAGCCCTGAAAGTACAACAAGATGTGTTGATATGAAAACATACAAAATAGGCCAGTTGAATTAGGCGAGAGGCCACCTGTATCCACCTGGAGAATGTGTGAGGCTTTGGACAACCCCAAAAGTGTAGAACTCACAATTATAAAGCAGTACAAAAAGACGTGCTGAACAAAAATGGACACGAGGAGCGAGTTGGAATAGGTGGGTGGCCACCAATATCCATATGGATCAATCCTCCCCCCTTAGGATGAAATATTCTCCATTTCTTTGAGATCCCCCATCATGTGAGGAAAATTCTGTTGGATTTGGCTTTTGGTGCGCCACTTGCCTTGGTGTAGTAGTTTCCCTACCTTGACAACCCGATAAAGCTCTATCTGTTGCTGGTGAATTCCCTTGACCTA
This sequence comes from Picea mariana, assembly GCA_032191745.1. Classification (NCBI taxonomy): domain Eukaryota; kingdom Viridiplantae; phylum Streptophyta; class Pinopsida; order Pinales; family Pinaceae; genus Picea; species Picea mariana. The sequence continues at coordinate 72,901 of JASDQU010103376.1, read as the reverse complement.
TGTGTCCACTATATGATTGGCGGATGTTTGTTCCATGCAGTCAGGGTTGAGCTATGTTAGTGTCAGTTGTTCGACGATCTCAAAGGTATCCAATAATGGTGGGAAATATGGTCAAATGAGGTCCACATTGAATACTGGATACAGACCAAGGAAGGGTGGAGTGTTGAGCTCAAAAGCATTGCTACCCATGGCCCTAGTGATAGCGTAAGGCCCGTAATGAAGTGGATGAAGCTTGTGATGGGGCCTGATCAGATGGTCCTTCTACAAATGTAACCATACTTTGTTGCCAACCTAAAACCAATGTGGTACACTATGTTTATCATGGTGCTCCTTGTACTTAGCATTGGATTTCTACAAAATCTGCTGGACCTGTTGGCAGATGTGTTGAATATGCTCAATGAATATGGTGTCTTTGTCAACCACAGATTGATTAAGGGAAGATTATGTCTATGTGGTGGCAAGAGAAAGTGCAACGTCAATGGGTCACAAGGGTTGGAATCCCAAACCCACATGAAATGGTCTATGCCCAGTGGAACTATGGAGAGATCTGTTGTAATTGTGTTGGATATATGGGAGACTCTCGTCCCATGTACAGGGATTCTTAGAGTTGTAGATGCTCAGGATATGCATAATCATTCGATTGACGACCTCAGTTCGACCATCAGTTTGGGGGTTGAAAGAAGTGGATTTTGTGAGCTTGGTCTCCAATAGAGACCAGAGACTTGACCAAAAGGTGTTGAGGTTCCTATTGTCTCAGTCAGAGATGATGGTTTGCGGTATCCCAAAGTGCACCCAAACTTGATCTAAGATGATCTTGGCAGTATTGGTCACTATGAAAGTCTTCTTACAAGATGTGACGATGGCCATATTCGAAAACCAATCAACGAACACAAACATGCAGTCATTTTTGTGCTTGGTGGTCGGAAAACTAGACATGTAATCCATGGAGATGGACTCCCACAACTTATCAAGAATAGGGAGAGGGGTGTATAAGCCTTTCTTATTAATAGTCGGCTTGGAAATGGCACATACAGTGCAAGATCTGATATAATTGTTGACGTCCAGTCGAAGTTTTGGCCAATAAAAATGTTTCTGAAAGACAGCCACACTTTTCTCTATGCCAAAATGTTCTGCCATCCGACTGTAGTGGGCTTCCGAAATCATCTTCGCATGCTCTCTTGTAGGGACATAAAGATGGCTTGGGTGGCATAAGAGTCTATCCTCAATGTGAAAATTAGTGACACTGGCGCCTGTACCCAAGAGATTATATGTAGTGGTGAAGTTCAAATCTTACTGGTGAAGTTGGGGCCACTCCGATGTTTCATGTTCATGGGAATGGAGCACAGTGGTAAGTGTAGCGACAAGAGGCTGATTGAGGTAGTCAATGACATGATTGGAGATACCTGTCTTATAATTGATGTTGAGATGGAGCTGCTGCAAGTAGGTGGACCACTTCTAATGATGGTCCTTCTATAATTTCCCCTGTGTTTATATAAACTGCAGAGGCTTGTGATCAGTGTGTATGATTGTCTTTGTTCCCATAATGTAATTTTTCCATTGACGACAGACTTGTACAATGGAATACATTTCCTTGTCATAGGTGGGGTATTTACAGAAAACATCGGAGAGTGTCTCACTATGGTATGCCATTGGATGCCCATGCTGAGTGAGAACTGCTCCCACGCATAGTCAGATGCATCAGTCTCAATCTCAAATTGTTGTTGTATATCGGGAAAGGAGAGTACGGGATCTGAGCATAAACGATGTTTCATATCTTCAAATGCTTGTTGTTTCTCCTTCCCCCACACGAACTTGGCCCTACCACCACCCTTGTTCACCTGGCTGAGGGCCCAGGCAATATGGGAGAATCCCAACATAAACCATCGATAAAAATTGGCGAGTTATAAGAATCTATGAAGCTCGGTTAGTGTGGTCGGGGTTGGCTAGTCACGGATGACTTGGATCTTAGATGGATCAACATGTACCCCATGCTCATCAATAATGTAGCCCAGCTATTGGACCCTGTTCATACCAAAAGAGCATTTTTCCAGGTTGGCATAAAGCTTGTGCTGTCGTAGAGTGCTCAAAACCTGTTGAGTATGCCGCATGTGCTCCTCCCACGTTTTGTTGAAGATGAGGATTTCATCCAAATATACTACCACAAAGGAGTTGGTGAAGGGTCTCAATACATCATCCATCATCCTCATGAAAGTGGTTGGTGAATTTGTTAAGACAAAGGGCATGACTAGCCATTCGTAGAGACCTTCCTTAGACTTGAAGGTTGTCTTCCAGACATCTATTGGTTTGATGGGAACCTGATGGTAGCCAAAATTTAGGTCAATATTTTTGAAGAACTTTTCCCCCTTGAGTTGGTAAAGAAGGTCATCAATACTGGGAATGGGATAGTGGTTCCTGACTATGATTTTTTTTAAGGATCTGTAATCAATGCAGAGTCGCCAAGTCCCGTCCTTTTTCTACACTAGTACAATCAGGATTTCTCAAGGGGATGAGATGGGTTTGATGTGCCCCTTTTGAAGAAGCTCTTGGATCTGATGCCTGATTTTATCATTCTCCATAAGCGAGTGTCGATAGACTGGTCCATTAGGTAGAGGTGCGTCAGGGTCAGATTAATTGGATGCTTGACTTGGCAGTGTGTCGGTACCCCTGTAGGTGAGACGAAGGTGTCTCTATATTCTTCCACGATCCCGTCCACTTGCTTCTTCTACAAATATAGGTGTTTTGTAGAGGCCACAGATATGGAGGTGACCTTCTACTTATTGTGATCATGGATCACAAAGAAGACAAACTTCCCGGTCTGTGAAATGACCTTACTGCATTTCTTAGTAGAGCTTAAAGAAATAGCAGTAGGCGGTGCCACCTTTGGAATCCTGTGCAATTGTCTAGCCAAATTAATAATAACACTGCGGGGTCTAGACTCATAGACAACATGACGCTTCCACAAATATGGTTTTCCTAAAAGAACATCATCAACTTCAAGGGGAGAAATATCACACAGTACCTCATCTTTGAAAGGCTTGATGTCGTAGGACAGACGAAACTGTCGGATGACATAGAGATATCTTCCTTGATGAATCCAACCAATGGGGTATTGTTGTAGGTGTGGTGTCATTGCCAAGTTCAGTCGCTTGATGACCTCTACTGAAATCAGGTTCTTCTGACTACTATTGTTGAAAAATGAAGTGAATCGGAGCCCCCTTGACCCATATCTGCAAGTGAAAGAGGTGTTTCCCTTCCTCTAGTTCTTTTGGTTCCCTTGGTTGGACTTTAGTGGTAGCGACCGTGGCATTGAGTTCAACATTGATAATCCACTTCCCTCCTTCAGGATTTGACTCTAAATCAGAATCGGCCTCTGACTCGGAAGCCTTCAGCTTGGCCATGAGGGACTTCTTAAAGCGACATTCGTCGGTGTTTTGCCAAGGACTCTTACGGTACTCACACCATTTTCTTGTGTCCTTCTCAATCTTCTCGTTTCCCTTCTTATGTTGTGGATTCGACAGATTGTCCTGAGGGTGACCATCATGACTTGGTCCCCTGCTGTGTGGCTTGTGGTTACCTTTTCCCTGATTCGACTGTGAGGCGTCTGCAGATCCAAACTCTTGTCATTTCTGCTTAAATTTTTTCTCGATCTTGACAGTGTATCTATAAGTTGTGCATAATGAGGCGATGTCCAGGAAATCCATTTTTGTTTGAATGTATCTATGAAAACAACTGTGATATTTGAGCACTAGATAACTCTTAGAATATTTAATACCCAATTTAGTGCGGAGGGTGTGGAAAATATTGGTGAAGTATGGTACTATCTAGTCCCTTTCTTGACGTAGGGTGGTCCATCTGGTGTGCTGGTCCTCGTAGCTTCAAATAGGGTAGTATTTTTCTTTAATAACGTCTCAAAGAGAATCCCATGTAGAGTCCACCACAAAAATTGAAGATTCCTCCACGGCCCTTTGCTCAGAGCAGGTATCCCACCAGTATTTAACATGGGGAATGGCCTTGAGGAGTGAAAAAGTGATATTTTCTTGATCGAAAAAATTGTGGACCGAAAAATATCCTTCGAGCAGATTTAACCATTTATCTACAACATCCGCATCTATCAGTCCTTCAAATAATGGAATATCAAAATTTACATGTACCTTGAAGGTAGTTTCATGTCCGCCTGATGAATATTTTTCTCCCGTGGGCAACCGTCGAAGGATCTGTGTGAGGTTGTCCATCATTTTGTTCCTTTGTCGTGTGAGGGCTTCCTTGAGCAACATTTTAATAGGATCTCCTGATCCATCATATTTATTTTCATCTCCCATGGATTTTTGTTGGGCTCGGTGTGGACAATCTGGTAATGGATCGATTGGTTCGAGTCCCAACTTCTTGTACCCAAACCTTGTCAAGGACATGCACGAAGAAAAATAAATGAAGATTAGACCGCTCTGATACCATTGATCCAGATTTAGGAGTGGAACTAATTGATTACAAACTGAATACCATAAAAACAAATATAAGAAGAATAACACAAATATTTAGTGAACAATATCTTCTATTAAATAATGAAATAGGTTGAAACTAAAAAACTGCAGAACTGAAACTTGCTCGAATGGTGGTAGCTATCTCTGAGAAGAGATGTGACTAGTACAGGCATCTGTTTGAGAAGAATCAATTACAATGAGGCTCCATAGGCCCTTTTCATATTAATCATTAATTTCAAAACCCTAGACATCCAAAAACCTAACCCTAGAAGGTGAAACGCCAAAAGTCATGTGGGCCCTATGGGTAATTTGGTGTAATTTGGTACCTCAACTTCCTAGGGTCATAAATTTTGCATACGACCTTCGTTCTAGGCACATGATAGCATGTTGGAAAGGTATTTCATAGAACTACAAATTTCTTCATCATACTTTGACTCTATATATAGTATGATTGTGGCTAGTAAAAAAATATGTTTAGGGCCTCAAAACAGCCCTGAAAGTAAAACAAGATGTGATGATATGAAAACATACAAAATAGGCCAGTTGGATTAGGCGAGAGGCCACCCGCATCCACCTGGAGAATGTGTGAGGCTTCAAACAACCCCATAAGCATAGAACTCACAATTATAAAGCAGTACAGAAAGATGTGATGAACAAAAATGGACACGAGGAGCCAGTTGGAATAGGTGGGTGGCCACCAATATCCATCTAGATCAATATTCCTTCCCAAAATATGCAAACACTTTAGACATCCTGAAATCTAGTTCTCCAATATGTAATAGCTGTTGCTTAGACTCCCCCTCTTCAATATTCACATTATTGGGAGTCTCAAAGACAGATTTCTTAGAAAAATATATAAAGATGTTATATTGCGGGGTCATCATTCTGAGTAATGGCATATTCGTCTTTACATATAGATTGATCATGATCTTGCACATATGTAAATCCCATGAGTATGATCTCTGGGATTTCTTCATTCACCCAAGAAGAATAGGTGAATGAAGAACTCCTAGAGATCATACTCACAGGATTTATAGATGTGAAAGATCATGATCAATCTATAGGTAAAGAGGAAGATGCCATAACTCAGAATGATGACCCCGCAACATAGCATATTTATATGTTTTTCTAATAAATATGTCTTAGAGACTCCCAATAATGTGAATATTGAAGAGGGGGAGTCTAAACATTAACTATTACAGATTGGAGAACTATATTTCAAGATGTCTGACGTGTTTGCATATTTTAGGAAGGCATATTCTAAATGGTTTGATGGAATAGGTACAAAATGTCTCATGACATATTGGTTTATTAAGGAGTAGTTTTTGGAACTCATCCCGATGCAGTTATGAAGAGGTCAGCTGGAAGTTACGAGAACTATCATTGGCACACTTTTGAGACAGAGATTCATGATTGTATAGAGTATTTCAAGCATGTATTCAAACATAGATATATTCATTACAAATTCAAGAATGTGTACTTGTTGAAAACTTGTAGAGTTTGATTTAAAGATAGAGCAAACTAGTGGACATATTTGATTCATATTGAGAAGAAGGAATATGTGGTGATCAATTGCAGCAGATTTGAGAAATCTTGAGAATACTAAAGTGATAGATGGGTCAGCATTGTCTGCAGTGAGTAGCAAATTCATGGATTTTTTTGTGACAACAATGAATTCATGAGATATTTGGCAAGACTAGAATATAATACTTGACATGAACCAAAGAATATACATGAAATTCGATGAAATCATGAGAAAAAGAGGAATTGTAAAAAGACTTGTTTTCATTGTTATCAAAAGGAATGTTTAGTAAAGCATATGACTCAGAAAAGAGGTATATTGACAGGTGGAACCAGCTAGTCACAAGAAGGAAAGTCGTGAGAGGAACAACAATACAGGTGGAGAGAAATTGTCAAGAGGAGATATAGTTTCAAGGAGATATTGTTAAATTGTTATGTAATCGATTTCAATTTAGTGAATACATGACAATCCATGAATACTTTAAGACAAATGATGAAGGAAATTTGACATGAACGCTTTTAATATACATTAGTGGATTACACCAGGAAGTATCAATGGAAAAGAAGCTTGTAAGAGAGGAAATGAATCCTATATAAGAAGCCCCACATTGATCCACATGACATTTTGCAAAGAACAAAGGGGGAGAAAAACCATCATGGGGAGAAAATTAGTTAGAGGGAGTCACCCTTTTCCATTGATGTCAAAGGGGGAGAGAAAAAAAAACGCAAGAGAGAAATATCAGAAGCATGAACATAGGGGGAGAATTGATCACATGGGGAGTATGAGTGTTTCCATCAATTCCAAAGGGGGATACTATTGGAAAATTGGTTTTCATTGTTGTCAACCATAGAAGACGTATAGAAGCCTCTAGAAGTGATGGGTGTATTTGAAGAAGTCTCGAAAGTGGTCCCATTATGGCATAAATTTAAGCATGGACCTCATGGGAATACGCTTTGAATAAGTCTACAAGAATCCCTGAAAATATGGTTAAGTGGTTAAGAATCCATAGAGGCGTGGTCATGAAGTCTGAAGTTAATTGAAGAAAACACACATGAAGGACATTGCAAATGCATTCAAACGCATCATAGATTGATAGTCCTCATCATGACATTTCCAATGATAGGTGGCATGTCAAGTGGTTCATCATGGTTGATAAGTTATTCACTCTTAAAGATGAATCGTCGATGTATGGTAAAGAAGCCCCGAATTTAAGGTCAAAGAAGTTACAAGTTGGCCCCAAAATCAAGTAAAAGAAGAAACATGGTTGCAACAAGGAAGTTATAGGTTGGCCCTAACTTTATGTGGTTGTTGTGTTGAACCATTTTTTATGATCATGATGTATTTGTTTCAATGAAATTAACAATGATAGGTTGATTCTCTCATTTATGTTTTCGGGAGGAAGGAAGGGGTAAGGAAATGGGGTTGGAACCTCCTTCCAATTGGAGCTGAAAAATCTAGAGAGTTGGAGCTTCATTTAGGTTGGAGCTTATAAACTAGGGGGTTGGATCCTCCTTCCTGTTGGAGTTGGTGAATCTAGGGAGTTGGAGATTGTAAACTAGGGGGTTGGAGCCTTTTTCCAGTTGAAGTTGGAGAATTTAGGGAGTTGTAGCTTCCTTCAGGTTGGAGCCTATAAACAAGGGGTTGGTGCCTCCTTCCAGTTGGTGTTGGAGAATCTTGGAAGTTGGTGCTTCCTTTGGATGTAATATTCAAGATATATATCAAAAAACGTTATGTGATTTTCTCTCATTTAAGTTTCCATGTAAAACTCTTATGCACTATGTATCTGTGGTTATATGTTGATGTTATTTTGAATACAATCATAAGTGATAAATTGTTGATATCTTAAATGATTACATGTTATGGTTAAAAATGATAAAAAGTGAGGTCAATACTGATTCAAACCCCCACCTCCCATTATTAATGAATATTCCAACAAATAATTCATTGATTATTAATTTACTAGTGAAGAAAATGTGCATTAGCACATGAATGATTAGATTCCCAAATCCAACTCGGTGAAATTTGGTGAGTGAATAAATTTTTATCAAATCCTTCATATGTCACTTGAATGATATCACGGATTGATGTAGAAGAAATTCCAATAAAGATATTTGAGTGAATTGAGTTTGTAAAAGCAAACTACATATGGTTTTCATGTGTCATCTCATGCAGAAAAGACGAAAGTTTCCTTTGAGAAAGGAAAAATATCAATTAATTTTGTTAAGAGGAAAGAATCCTTTTGTAGAAGTAGAGCGGACTAAAAAATCACTAGAGTTGCAAGGCACATGGAATAGAGAATTAGAAAAGTTCCAAATCCTATTAAAGTAGGGTTGGAACATTTGGAAGAGACTCCTTTTAAAAGAAGAGAACCACTACATTGAATCAAATCCATTTTTTATCAATTATTGTTAATATCTCTATACTTGAAATACAATTTTAAATATGCTAAAAATAGTTGTCTTCCATCGAACTACAATGTATTCGAGTATTTAAATTGTATTAAGTATTTAAATTCCAATTTCATATTTAAAAATAAATGTTAAGTGTGATAATTTTTAATTTATTTTTCATTGTAATATATAAAATAAATTGAAAAATATAAATATGTATTGTTTCTCTTTTAACTTTTGATTTTTTCACCATTTCAAAATCAATTTGTATCCCCTATTACAAACCAACTCTACACCCTAAAAAGAAATAAATTAATTTTCAACACTTTAATCCTCTTAGGTAAACCAACTCTACACCCTAAAATAAATAAATTAATTTTCAACGCTTTAATCCTCTTAGGTCTTAGGTATTGCATTTACATTACTCATTATAATTGTAGCATGTGTTGCATTTACATTGTCATTATAATTGTAGAACTCTCTTGAATTTATTAATTAAAAGATATTAAAACATCGTATTTAAAAAAAAAATTCATTTATATAGAAATACCATCATTTACTCAGACCAGAAAACCTATATGGACATATAGGTTATATTTTGAAAAAAGAAATGGTTATATATATATATATATATATTTTGAAAAAGAGAATTGATTTCAAATTATATTTTGATTAAATAAAATCATTATAAATTAGTTAAATTCTCAACAACATTCTCACATGAATTAGCCAAATTCTTAACTATATTAATGAAGTAATCATTAATTTTTTCAAGCAGAAAAAAGCAGTGTCACTGCTATTTTATTAAGAATCAAGTGAAACTATCATAAGTACATAATATGATTACAATCTACTTTTGTCTTTATATTTCTCAAAAAGACTCATAATAAATCCAATAGCTCATCAAAACTTGTCTACTTAGCCTATAAAACTAATCCATCCTCGATATTGTTTTTCTCACCACTTTTAATACATTTGTTTCATGAATACATTGTTGTGAGAAAAAATCTATAACCAAAAGAGAACATAATGTGACTAAAAAAGAAGGATTTTTTCGGCATGTATTATTACTCCATCAATTAGCTCTTCAAAATAAAGCCATCCGGGAGGGAAATTCAAGGCCTGTTTGGAAAGTTGATCGACGACATGATTAAAGTGTTAAAATTTTATCTTAATACAGCGGAATAAATTCGAACCTAGATCCATTTGATATTCGAACCCTTCGTTCCTCTTGCTACGAGCCCTCTTGCACAGAACTTGAAATTGAATCGAACAGAACCCTCTTTAACAAACTGAAAACCGAGTTTCTGTCTCTTACCCTGTTGCCATATGCCTTCAGATCAATTAGATGGGTAAACTGAGGGTTCTTTTATGGGCAGAGAGAGGACCGGTTTTTCCCAAGACGGTTATTCTCCACCTGTCCATCAGAGTAGGAGATTCGACCATTCTGTTACCAAGACGACAGTTTTCGTAACTGTTTTATCATATGTGTCATTTACGAAATTATTCTTACATTCTCCCACTTGGCACATATGATAACTTAATGTTAGAGTTTAACAGAGTAGACATTAGGTGCGCCATAAGTCATATTCGTCTTGATTTTCAGTTTGGTCATCATAATACTATAATTAAACAACCTAGTAATGCAAGTCATGACAGTTCCATGTCAATAAGACGACATAGTCCCTTTCATGTACCACAACATTAGTAACTTGTTTAAATTAGTCTGTAAACAAGGAGAAATTTCATAAGGTCCAACAATAATGTCCCTTGTCAGAGACTATTCCTGTCATTATGCATTTATTCTCATACATGTACGTACACATTTAAAACAGAATTTACCAAACAGAAACACCTTTATTAAGATCTCAAAGTGTCAAATAAGACAAACATCATTATGTGATCCA
>JASDQU010103375.1:323252-355022 GCA_032191745.1 Picea mariana | reverse complement strand
TGTATCCCTTCATTTGTTGGATAATAATAAAGGAAGGACCTGACAATTTCTCTGGTGGACGTAGCCCACACTGGGTGAACCACGTAAATCTATGTCTCTCTTGTATTGTGTGTCTTCTGTGTTTTGTTTCTGCATTTGTTTTATTTTATTGCTCCGCGGTCCTATTTTTCTAACATCTATCTAGAACCTCAAAGGGTCCACAATACCGAGGTGCCAACTTAGCATAAGCTCCCATTTTCAGGGAACTCTTTCTGGGCCTAACTCTGAGATATACATGGTCTCCTGTTTTTAACTCTCATGGAGTTCTCTTTTGGTCCACATAGATTTTCTGTCAGTTTTGAGCGACCTTCAGATTTTGTTTTATCTGAGTCACTTGTTGTTCCATTTCTTTCAACATGTTGGGTCCAAAAGAAATCTTGTTTATGGGATTACTCCAACTGACTGGAGTATTACACAGCCTACCATAGAGGACCTCGAAGGGACTCATCTTTAAGTATGCTTGGTAGCCGTTGTTGTAGGCGAATTCTACCAGCGACAGGTAGTCTTCCCACTTCTTGGGTTGATGCATTACATGCATTCTTAGCATGTATTCAAGTACTTGGTTCACTCTTTCTGTCTGTCCATCGGTTTGAGGGTGATAGGCGGTGCTAAACAACAACTTGGTCTCTAAACCAACCATCAGCGATTTCCAAAAGTTAGAGGTAAATTTCATGTCTCTGTCAGACACGATATCTTTCGACATACCATGCAGTCTGAATATCTCTTTCATGAATACCTGGGCGATACCGATCGCTTTGCAAGTTGATTTGACAAGGATGAAATGAGCAGACTTTCTCAATTTATCCACCACTACCATAATGGCATCGTTTTGTTTGGTCGATGTTGGTAATCCAGTGATGAAATCCATGGAGATGGTTTCACATTTCCATTCTGGGATTGGTAAAGGTTGCAATAGTCCTGCTGGGTGTCAATGTTTTGCTTTAACCTATTGGCATTCTATGCATTTGGCCAAGTATTCGACCATGTCTTTCTTCAACCCCGGCTAGTAGAATTGTTTTCTGGTAGCCGTGATCATCTTCTTGTATCCTGGATGACCAGTATAGGGTCTTTTATGTAGTTCATCCAGAATGAACCTCTTCAAGTCGTCACAATTTGGAATATACAGTCTATTTCTGTAAGTGAGCAGACCTCCTTTGTTCATTTGGTAGCCTACATATTTTACTCTGGTGGGTTCTTGTTATAGGTACATGGTCACAGTCTGAACGAAGGGATCTATCTCTTGTGCATTTCTGATTCTTTTCTTGACATCCGTCTCATAGGTGCTCACCACTGCCAGGTGAATTGTTTTCATGCTTCTGCTAAGGGCATCAACAACCCTATTTTCTTTTCCTTTAATGTGTTTGATTTTGAAATCAAATTTGCTAAGGAGGGCCATCCATCTAGCCTGTCTGGCATTGAGCTTCGGTTGGTCAAACAAATATCACAATCCACAGTGATCTGTCATAAGTACAAATTTCCTTCCTAGGAGGTAATGCCTCCACATTTTCAAGGCGTGCACTATGGCAACGAGTTCTAGATCATGGGTCACATAGTTGACTTCATGCTCGTTCAATTTTCGGGATTCATAGTAGATCACACTTCCTTTCTGCATAAGGACTCCTCCGAGCCCTTCCTTACAGGCATCTATGCACACAAGGAAGTCAGCTTCTGGGTCGGCGATTTTCAGCACGGGTGCATGGGTCAGTAGATGTTTCAGGGTTTGAAATCTTTCTTCACACTTCTATGTCCACATGAATTTTGTCCCCTTCTTCTAGAGGGAAGTGATTGGACAACCAATCTTGGAGAATCCTTTTATAAATCTCCTATAGTATCCCGCCAATCCCATAAAGGATCTGATATATGAAACATCCTTCGAGGTAGGCCATTCCATGATAGACCTGATTTTGTCAGGGTTTACTGCTACCCCTTCTTCGGTCAGAACATGACCCAAGTAATGTATTTTTTTTTGGAAGAAGTCACATTTGCTGAATTTAGCATAGAGCTGATGTTGTCTTAACGCTTGCAGCACAAGCCTAAGATGCTCTTCATGCTCTTCTCTATTCTTAGAGTAGATTAATATGTCATCAATAAAAGATAGCACAAATTTATCTAGAAATTTACTGAGTACATTGTTCATCAAGCGCATAAAAGTGGCAGGGGAATTGGTTAACCCAAATGGCACTACCACAAACTCATAGTGACCATACCGTGTCCGGAAAGCAGTTTTATGGATGTCTTCACCCTTGATTCAGACTTGATGGTATCCCGAACTTAAGTCAATCTTTGAGAAAATAGATGCACCTCCCAATTGATCGAACATATCATCGATCCTGGGTAAGGGGTACTTGTTCTTTATGGTTACCTTATTGAATTGTCTATAATCTATACGCAGTCTAAGGGTGCCGTCCTTCTTTTTCACAAACAGGACCGGTGCTCCCCATGGAGACACGCTGGGATGAATATAGCCCTTATCCATCATTTCTTTTAATTGCAACTTAAGTTCAACTAACTCGGGTGTGCTCATCCGGTAGGGTGTCCTAGACACCGGCACCGCTCCCGGTGCAAGTTCTATCGAGAAGTCTATGTCCCTTCTTGGAGGTAGACCCGGTACCTCTTCCGAAAACATATCTTTGTATTCTCTCAAGATAGGGTGATCGTCAGGGCTTGTTTTGTCACCGTCGATTGTTTTCAGCACCTGTATTGCATATAGGGGACATCCCTTTCGACAATACTTTCTCATTTGCAGAGCTGATATTTGTCTTACCGAGACAGGTTTTTGGATTTCTTGAAGGGTTAACCTTCTCCCTTCTTTACTTACACACTCTAAGGTTTTATGGTAACAGTCCAATCTGGCTTTATGGGCAGCTAGCCAGTCCATACCAATCAACATATCATATGATCCCAAGGGTAATATGTTAAGGGTTGCTTGGGTGGCGAATTCACCCAACATTAATTGGCAGGCTGGTATGACCTCTGCTATCCTCCTTTTGGTGCCAGTGGCTAACTGTACCAACCATGGCTTGGCATGTTTTTGTGGCTATAGTTTACACTTATCAACAGCTTTAGGGGCTATATGACTCAAATTTAAACCAGGGTCAATTAAAACAGACAGTAGATGGTTGGAAATCATACCTTCTATTTCCACTACTGAAGCCTAGTGGTCAGCTTGGTTATTATCTAAGGCTGCATAAATTTGTGGCACACTCCTGGCCACATCATTGACTATGGTAGCTTCTTGGATGTTATAAATCCTCCGACTATTCTGTTGTCGGTGTGGACAGTCTCTCAGGAGATGTTCTTCTCCGCAACCCCAACATTTCAGAGGTTCTCTCTTTGTGTTATCCACCTTCACTGGTATAGGTCCAAAAGTTTTATTTCTGCCCGATGAGGGAAAGTTCTGCTGGTGTACACTCCGAGCTGGGAATCTCGTTCTTGGGTTCTTCTTGTAGTTCTTAAATCTTGGGGATTTGATCCCCTTTTTCTGAAATCTCAAACCACTCTTCTGTTTCCAGTCTTCACGAGGCTTTGCCTGATGTCTGTATTGTTCATGACAATATGTTGCCTTTCGAATAGTGCCTTCTAGGGTCTTTGGCTCATCAAATTCAATTCTGTTTCGGTAGTCCTTGGGTAGCCCACTGATGAAGCATTGGACCTTTTCCTTTTCTGCTTTTATATAAGGCACATATCTCAACAAGTCGAGGAATTTGTTGACATATTCCTCTATAGTGAGTTGCCCCAATTTGAGTTCATAAAACTCTTTTGTCTTCTTGTCGAAATATTTTTCCGACAAATACTTCTTCCGGAAGTATTTCTCAAACTGTTTCCAGGACAAGTCCTCTTCGTGAACCCCTTTCACATTCTTAAGATCTTCCCACCAAATGGAAGCCTTTCCATGTAGATTGAAAGTGGCCACTCGTGCCTTCAAATTTTCTGAGAAGTCATGGACTCTGGAGTACTTCTTCAGTCCAAGTATCCAGGCCTCTGCTTCCTCTCCCTTCTTTATCTCACCATTGAAGGAGGGTGGTTTGGCCTTTCTGAATTCCTCAAATTTATGACCCCTGGAGAGTTTTCGCTTCTTCTGTTTTCTTCAAGAATAGGAATTAGTTTTGTTGCTGGAAGAGCTCTCCGAGTTGCCAGCTTCCTTCTCAGAGGAATCATCCGGCACTGGTCCTTTACCTCTGGGGTGGACCTTTTTCAAGGTGCTCCTCTCAGTGTGGCCACTGATATGACCATGTTTCTGAGTTTCAGGTTCATGTTGCATTTGTCTTTCTAGATCGGATAAACTTTGCAATAAAACTGTGTTAATTTCTGTTTGCTTCTCTTGTTCTTTCATCATCCTGTCATTGTCAGCCTTACAACTTTGTAATTCAACCATGAGGCTCCTCACAGTCTCGGCTAGATCTGGAGGGGTCCCTACTGCCCTTCTTTCATCAGACTCTTCATCTCTATTGTGGGAGCCCTCTCCCACTTCACGGTGAGTCACCATACTATGTGTTGATAATTTCCTACGGTTGATCTTCCGCTTGTGTGCAAAAGGAAAAACGTTGGTTGTTAGTCAATATTTATGTTTATTTATACCCAGTAAATAATTCATATTTTCACATGTACACACACATAATAGGGGTTTTTCATTCTTAACTTCGTCTTTTGATTAGGAATGTTAAGATAGGGGATTACTCCCTTTAGGAGTGTTCTGAATGGAGCTTCTGCGCAACTCGTTCATGATCCCAAGCAGGCCGAGTGTTGTAACCATGCTCTAATACCAATTTGTCACAAACCCACTAAGGCATAGTAATTTTTTTTTTTTTTGGCTGAATTCTCGAGGATCAAAATCCCTGAGATACCTACAGAGGTCTGGCGTAGCTAGTTCTTCCCTCGTCTTCTCCCATAGGATCGCGGGTCACGACCACAGGGCAAACAAACATGGCGCTTCTTCGCTTTACACGACTCAACGCTACAAGAGTGTCGAGCTGTGTCAATTCTGCATATGCCGAACCTTGACAGGGCTAGCGAGTGGTCAAAGGAACGGGCCCCATCGCGTGGTTAAGTGGAGAACAGGTGGCAGGGGGAAATAAATGGCATGGAAGGCGACATGACAGGAGGGGGCCCCACATCAATAACACACCATTCCGGACCCCCCCCCCTTGTTAAAGGCAGAATGCCAAAGGGGGTCCGGAATTCGCCGTGAATGGCCACAGATCTTCCGATAGGATTTCGTCCGTCGATCGACACCTATCCCTACATCGAAATTTCAGGATTTCAAGAGGATCGTTCTTCCTCGTACCGGGTTGCTAAGACTTGCGCATTCAAGTCCTTTTTCCAGGTTCTTGGTAAAATTTTCCAAGAAGGGTATCTCTATGGAGAGATCTATTTCAGGGAATTCTTGGAGACAAATAAGGGAAAACAAATTCCTGAGAACAGACTGGAAGTCTAACTTGATTCAACTTACGTATAAATAAATTTATCTATCGACATAAGCCATGCGTGGTTTTTCTGTTACAAGCATACATCTACCATTTCTTATCAAAACCCTACACAGGCAGTCTTATACTATAATCATTCACAATTTCATAGCTTATGAGCATAAATGTCAGAATATACATTTCGAAATGCAAGAGGTAAAACACTTATAAGAAAAACACCAGAAGTGCTACAAATGCTGAGAGGGGTGCTCGTTTCCACCCAACCGTAGGCTCAGCGACTCCCAACGGATTTACCACTAGCCACCCCCGAGATGAGACCACGATGCTGCGAGACTGCATCTCTGTTTTCCAGTGACTGAGAACGAAGGTTACTCTCCTTCTTCTCTGCTATCACTCACTCTGTGTTTTTCTATAGTTCTCCTCCTCTTTCCTTCTCCTACATTCTCTTGCATTTTCCCCCTTCCCGCTTCTCCCTCATGCCTTTTCCTCTTGCAAGGTTGTGTGTGGCACGATTTCCCTCGCACTGGTTAGGTCTGGGGACTCTACAGATGGGTAGTTCACCCCCATCCCTCATTACTCATGAGGATCCCTTTACCTACCAATCTTGACGAGTCATTTAATTCGGGGCCATCGAGACGCTCTTGGTTCTCCGGGCCAGTGAAGACCAAATACGGTATTAGTTTTCGGTGGAAGTTCACACCACCATTCCAGGTGCCTCCCACCACCTTTCTTCAACCATTGTGGTCTCTTTTTCAGCACTTCCCCTCTTAGCAGTCCTGCAATATATACATTCATAATATTATCTACATTCATTGACCTTTTTCATAAGGTCCATTCACATCATACATTCACATTTCTAAGTTTGCCATTGTTCTTGGCCAGTATAGTTATTTTTACAGACTGGGGGAAACAGGGTGTTACAACTTTTCTTTAGAAATACAAACATAAAGCCATGAGAAATCAATGTAGAAGAAGAAAAAGAGTGAAGACTATGGAGATCTCTTTTTCGTTGATCAGAAGCTTCGCTGCATATGATATACGTACCTTCTTCTTCTGATCTTCTGCCCCTTCCCTTTTAAATAGTGGAACCCTTGATGAAGCCTTCTCTTGCCCTTTTAAAAATTTTTTCTTCTAACTCTGTGAGGAAGTTAGGGTTTTTCCCTTCTTGAATTTCTTGTATAATTTTCTTCTTGAAACATTCACCTTAATTAATGCCTCAATTAAGTGTCTTAAATGAGTTCACATCATTAAAATCAAGATCTTTCAAATGGGTCCCTTTCTGTTTTTAATAAGGTTTTTAAATAAAATTTTATTTCCAAAAATTTAATTAATTTCCCTTTTCAAAGGGGGACTATGTCTTAATTTTCTGGCTATGTGTTGCTCCCACACAACAACCTCCCAATTTTCTTGTCTTGGCCTCTCTCCAAGACAATAAATTAGGCTCCCCTTCAATTCTTCCAACCAGAACCCTCACACTCTCTCCCTTGCACAAATGGATACGCCCAAGTTTTTCCTCTCGCTCTCCCAACCTTATTATTTCCAGTTACTCCTCATATCACTTCTACCTGACGATCCACACTTCTGCAAGTTACCTCTTTCTATTCTAACACATAGTGTATCGATGCATGCATCCTTTCTTTCATTGTTGCATTGATGCGACATTGATTTCTGTGCCTATAAATATGCCTCCTCCTTCGAACTTGGCTTATGTGACGACGCGCTCTGCTAAACCTCACTACACACGTCCTTATCACCAACAAACTGCACACTATCAACATCGATACATCACTAATGTTCATGCGATTACCATCACCATGTGCACACCTTTCACTGGTTATTTCCCTTTAACTTGTGTCGATGCATCACATAATGATGACGCTCCCTCCCTTTTGCTTCATTACATTACTTATTGATGAAGTTCACATATTCTTTGCCCACACATTATCTATTTACAAGTTTCCCTCTCCTGTCGTCGATGCATCAATGGAAGGATGTCAACCCCTCATCTTCATTGAGTGCATTGATGATGATCTTCTCCTTCTTGCCAATGGTGATCAGGTTAGCATAGCCCACTTTATTCTTGAGGCTTATCTCATCCCCCTCCCAACTCGGACACTTCTTGCCATGCTCACCGATCAGTCTCCTAAACATTTATGGTGACTAATATCTTCACGCCTAATTAGAACGCTAGTCATTGATCACCTACCATATCTGACTTTTCCGTATTACACTCAGGATCAAGTTTGCGGTGTCATCAGTAGCTTTCATTGCTCACATTGTACAAGCTAGTTTAGTTTGTGTTTCTTGATTTTGTGATTGATTTTGGATTGTGAAAGCATTGTCTAGCATTAGAAGGGTTAACCACAACACCTGTTGGTCTTGTGTTGGCTTTGAGATACACTTCAGAAGAAACTCGATCTCCCCAGTTCCTAGGCAGTACTAAGTGCTCCGAATGTCAGTTGTTCGTTTTGGCGAATTTATAACTTCATGCCACCAACACATCACTACAACATCAATGGATGGATTAAGTCCCTATTCATCATAGATGACAAAGAGACTTACATAATTAAATTTGGATGAAGCAATAGCAAATGTGGGACTCGTACTTTCATTAAAAAATGCCTTCGAGCATGATTTTTCGACCTCCATCAAAGTGAATTTTTACTCCCCAAAATAAGCTAATCATATATTTTTCGCCATTACAATTCGAACACAACTCATAGAATCAGAATCCAAGGCCTAGAAGTGCGAAAACCATTGTTGTGGGATTTTTCGCGTGAGCTGGCCAAGTCGATCGTTACACATATAAGATGTTTTTTTGGCGTGGTTATCCAGATCACTAGGAGTGCCTCTCTACATGATTCATAGCACAAAATATGATACTCCAATCCAACATCGTATGGGAAAGATATGAATCTTTGAATTCTTTGATAATGATGTTGGCATACATCAACTCGCATTCTCTCCTCCCACATGAAATTAATGAGGTACCGAGAAGATGAGGGTTGTACTCAACATCCTCGTGATGTGATCTAAAACCAAAGATGCGAAATTAGCAATAACAACAATTTTAGTAGTGGAAGAGGAGCACTAAAGGTAATCATATGCAAACAACTGAGGAAAGAGTCCAAATAATTGAACAATCAGATTCCCCAATGTCCGAGCCAGTCATTATGTTAGACGAGATGCACTACAACCAAAATCCATGATGATGCACCAGCACCAGATATTTTTTTTGAATTGTAACCGCTGACTACCCCCCCTCATCATTACAAAGAGGATAAGGATAAACATTGGAAGAAAAAAGGTCACGGAGGGATACAAAAGGCTAAAGATCATATTGAACCTCAATAAATACTCAAATTGAACCCCCAAAAAGGGATTTTGGATCTTCAAACATTGTACACTTCTGAACTGCTTTGGGAATACATATTTAACTAAAATTGGAGAGCTTTCCTTAGAGTTTTCATGTAGTATTGTTGAAACTATTAATACAGAGAATCCCTCAGGGCCAACTTTTGACAGAGAGAAGGACTCACATGTGTGGAAGTTTTACTACAAACTATTTCAAGTGGAATGTTTTTTGCTCACATGGGCTGTAAGAGCGTGTTTTTTTATGGACTATTCTGATCCAATAGATGTTTTCTTGCAATTTTGTTACTCTTTCTTATATTAAATGTCCTGAGTGAATGAGCTGCCAATGTATGTGATATAGTGACTTAGACTATTCTGGTTACATATTCATGTGCATATGTTATATGAATTTATTTCTTCATTTCAACTATCTGGGTGAAGATATTGGTAGAGTTAGTTTCGTGTCACAGCTTATTCACTTATGTTAATTCACTTGTAGCTAGGATAGGGTAGATTTGAAGTAGATTAGATACCTACATTTACATAGTCTTCATCTACATCTTCCATTTTCATAACCACCCATCACTCACCCTCATCGGGGGATCGGTAGAACCAAACCAACAATGGTTGTTGGGCTAGAATCTAGATGTGTTCCCTATTCCAAACGGTGAGAGGTCTAATTGGGACTTCTTACCGGGGGTAACCCCTTACTATTATCGGGTGAATTTAGACTCATCAATAGAATTGGCACTAGAAGGCAGGAAGGATGGCAAGCCTGCCCATGTGGAGTCATTTCACTTAACTTTTAACCATCCCATGGCTCCTCTCCGTACCTTTGTATGGGATGACCCTTTAAGTCTTCTGAGACCCACTGAGGGCATTCTAGTTAAGATAGTCAATCTCTTGTCAAACCCAAAATTCGATGGTGAAGGGCATGTCTCTGCATTCATGCATATTTATCGGTTTAACATCACTCGAGGAAATATTAAGATTGTTCAGGACAATGAAACTTGTTGATTATTCATCCTCACATTTGAAGGGTGAATTAAATCATCGTTTAAGACATTTATAGCAAAATCAATACATAGATGGAAAAAAATTACAGATATATTTCTCTCTGCTCATGAAAATTATGTTTATGATGAATTTTTTGATGAACTTGCAGAAATCCGTAGGCTCAGAAACCAATCCATGGATGATTTATTTCAAAGAGTCATGCGAATTTATTGTAGATTTCCTGAAAGTGATGAACCCTCAGGACAAGAAATATTAAATTGGTTTTCATACCTAGTTTCTATTTCTAAATGGTGTGATATGGATGAAAAAACCATCTCCCATTCACAAGATTCATATATGACCACGAAAGATAGGGGTACACAATATCTAATCTGCACTCTAATGCAGCTGTGGGGGAATCCTTATAAACAATCTTAGACCCTTTAGCCCCAGAGTGTGAACCATTTAATGATCCCCCCAAAAAAAATCATGAACATAATTTGGTCTGTAATGAATCCCTCATTGAAACAATCTCGTCATTTTAAGAGTATGAAGATTTGCATTTCCTTTATACAAATATGTTCGACGTTGATTACACACACGGGAAACGATCTATCTATCATACAGTACACTCTTCGCATTACTCCTTTAGTAATGAAACATTGAATGATATACCAGATCAAGAAGAGTGTCCAACCTTGACCTATCAAACAATCATCCTTAACAATAATTCATCTGGAATGCATCACTTTGAAATTCCTTTGCAATTCAAATTTTGGAAACATGATGAATCAAAATATGATTTCGATGTCCCTATTTTCAATTCTTACTTTTCTTTTATGGAATTGAATGCGAACACTAATTTATCATTTGTTGGTCCTGCATAATCTGAAAATTTTGACCTTGATGTACAAATGTTAACAGTAGAAAATACAAAGTGTGTAGAGTATAATGATTTCTCGGATCTCCAGAAAGAGATCACGTCAAATGAACAACCTATCACCATGCAAAACACAAGAAAAATTGAGCTGAACTAGGAAATGCTATAGTCCTAATCTGCTCTATAATTACATGCTAATACTCAAGGGAAGATGCCTCATTCACTCTTGGACTCTATTTTAATTCTCAAACACTCTTCACATGATTTCATTGATATCATAAGAGAAGTTATGAAGTCACATTTTTCTCAATGTTTCCATTAAACAACCAGATATCAACTCTCCCCTCAACATGCGCAATATGTGAAATTTGAACCCAAGGAGATTTGCATCGATAATGAGACACTCAAATTTCAGTTGATGATCATGTCGGGTACTCATTGTCTTACTTATACTCTTGGGATGAACAATGTCACCCACCCCAAGACACTCTCACAAAGTATATTACACTCAGCTTTCATTTGTAAGTATCTTCAGGTGCGTCAGTCACCTTCCAATTCCTTTCAACAACCCTATGATGACCATTGTAAATTTTACAACACAGTTGAATCTTGATTGGAGGAATCCTACACGTACACATTTCACATGAACAACAACACTGTCAAATTTGATCTGCTAAGTGGAAACTCGCTTGAATCAATTCTTCCAATTTTTCGTCCCTCATTGCTTCATTCTCTACAATTGAACTTCAATGAGCATACGATCATAGATTTGGATTTGTTTGATTGGATCCACTGGCACAACACTTACACATAGTTTTTTTTCCCCATACAGTGTAGGGTAGGTTAGGAATAGGACTGACATAGTTCTTTTTTCTTGCTTTACACTTTCATAATCTAGATGTTTGCTTCCTTTTCTGGTTAGGTAGCGTAGATTTTGATTTTTTTTGGATTCGTCAATAAAGGTCACAAACTGTGATTAGTTTAGTTTTCAGTTTTTGAATGTTTTCTTTAGTTTAATTTTCCTTTCATCAAAACTTTCTCCTTTCCGTTTAAGGATTTTCATTTTGCTTGACTAAAAGCTTGGCTTAATCTTGGTCTTCCTCCATCATCATGAGGAAACCATGTGAAAAGAATTCTCTAAGAATTTCAATAACAAAATTCACTTGTTTCAACAACATTTACTCTGACATTGAGAGTTATATAGTAGGGTATCCCAAGAGGCTGAAAGAATACATGTTGAGGAATACTGGACAAATGAAATAAGACATAAATCAAGTTAAGAGGATTTCATCAACTGTTCACAACCTTACCAAGGATGGTGTTTTCGGCACAGAAGCATACCCAGGGTTCAACGCTTCAACAACGCACCAACAAAACCCTAACTACCAGCCCTTTTGGAAACACCTACAAAGCAGATGAAGTCTCACCCGAGGTAGAGGCAGGGGTGGTTGCAGGACTCAAGTGTCTGCAACCTAGCTGGGACATAGATCCATGATTACAATGTTCTAACAAAGCACTCATCCGTTAACAATTATTAGCACTTAACCCTTACTCACATCACAAGTAAAAGCCTAATTACACAGCAACGCAATATTCATCCAGATCTAACACAATCAAGCACTTAACATATAGAGATAAGTCAGATCTAGCATTCATTCACATGGCTAAACACTAAGCTATCATATCAGATGTACCTAAACATTCATGAAGGTAAGCACAAAGCATAAATCATATGAACAATATAACAACCACAATGCACAAAGCAACCATAACACATGATATACGTGGTTCACCCCCAACCTGGGGCTACGTCCACCAACTCTTATTCTCTTTATTGTCTTCTGTCAATCATCTACATGCACAGAGCCACAAAATCCTACCCCGCATAAGACAGGAGATCTGCGTGCAATTCACTAGATCCTCCTTCCCCGAGCTAGGTTACAACACAAATCCTTCCTTACAATTACTTGCACTTATCTCTGCAAGTTCTCAACACAGTATGCACAGAGATAATCACACAGATCCAACTACTTTACATCACTTGCACTTAGCACACACTGACCTCCTCTTACTTCACCTAGCTACTTATTTATATATTACAAAAGGGCCTAAACATGGGTAAACCCATGGGATGACATCCCCATACCTGTTACATAAACCCTAATCCCAAAACTGCCCTAAAAAGGGACCAAGATCCTGCAATATTTGCTTTGACTTGCGCTCTATCTTTGACCAGCCTGTCGAAGTCCCAAACTCAATCAAACATGACCAAAATTTCCATCAAACATGGTCAAGGGCCAACATGCCCCCAACACTCACCTGTGACTCGTCCCAAGTCACTCTGATCTGGGTAACTCTCCCTTAAATGCCTCGATCCTGGCTTGAGATTATTCGACCTGCTGCTTCGCCAAGGATTCCTTCTCGATGAACTCCTGAATAACTGCCTCATTCACAGGTCCTTCCAAGCATTGTTCGACTGTAGTGACTACTTGTTCTAGCTCTATTCCTCGTCCTTCAATCTCGTCAAAACATAGGCAAGCTGCATCCTTGACATGCTAGAGATTTTGAGTTACTTCCATGACTTTGCTCTGTATGGCATGGAACTACTGTTGAACAATGTGTTGTTACTGGTATCTTTTCATCCTCTCAACTACTGACAGGAGTTTCAACTGCACTTGTACTGTTGCTGCTTGCTGCTTTGCCTCCTGGAGCTGTGACTCCTGTATCTTTAGTTCAGGGTCCTTTGTAAGTCGCTCATAAGTTTGTGCACTTCAACTACTAATATGTTTTACATTCCAAGGATAATGCTTTGATTCTCTCGACTGTGCTCCAGGTATTTTCTTCTCTCTGTTCTCGCACATCTTGCAGAGTGCTTGGCACTGTTTTTATCTCTAGATCTGTTATTCTTTGTTGATTTTTCTATATGGATTCAACAAGATTCACTACTTAATTCACCACTAGGTCTTCCTCCCTTTTCTCTAAGCCTGTCACAGAGCGAAGCACTCTGTTGACTGCTTCTTTAACTCCGACATGCTTCATGAGTAGTCATCCTTTCTCTTGCTGGATTTGCACTCGATCTTTTGCGAACTTCGCTTGGAGGTCCTCTTTTTCCTGTTGGGCAACTCGACGTTTCTCTATGAACTCCTCTTGTACTTGCTTCAGGGCCTTTGTGACCTGTTCTTTTTCTTCTTGGGCATGACAAAGGTGAGCTTCGGTCACATCTTCTATTTAGTGGAGTTGGGCAGGCTCATCTCCCATCTTTGTTTCTTTTGATGGTGGGGGCGTAGTAGACACTGTGCGACTGGAGTGAAGGGCTTGTTGTACCCCTCTCATCTCTGCTTCAATCCTTTCATACATGGTCTCTTGTTTGGCTTCACTGCGCTGTAAAATATCTTCTAAGGTATCTGAGATAACAATGATGATTAGGTCGATGTCATCCATCGTGAGCACAGTCTCCATCTTGGGCTTGCTAGCTTTTGATTTCTTCCGCGATGTAGGATTCCTGGGGTAAACCTTTCTTTTCTTGTATGTCTCAGCCTCATTAATGGGATCCCTAGGCAGTGTTACTTCATCTTTATTTTTCTTGTCTTCTTCTCCATTGTTCTCTTCTTTGTCTACTTTTTCATCACCTCCTTCTCCTAGTGATTCTGAAATAGTCTCTTTTGATGTGTTGTTCAGCTTCTGTACCTCTTCTGTCTTCTTCCTTTTACTACTGGCAGGTGCATCGTACTCTTCGCGAGTGACCACCAGAATTTTGATTAGGTCGGGGTCAGACAGTTTGATCTGGTCGACTGGGATAAGGAAATATGCAGGCCATTCCTTAGTGATTTCTTCCATGTCCTCTTATGTGAGGTTATAGTAACTCTACAACTCTTCTTTGTGTTCATCTCCACGTGCAGTGATATAAATGAAATGTCTATTCCTGAAGAAATTTGGATAGGGCCTGAACTTGTGAAGGGTGTTCGATGTCATACGAGGAAAGGACTCAATAACCCTCTTCAACTGCAGGTAGTAGGTTTGGAACACCATGTTAGACTGCCATTGTTTCCCCATGTCGCTTAAGTACCATAGCGTGGTGAAATTTGCGGCTAAGGGTTTGAATGGATCAATCTCAGAGAAGGTCGCACCTTCCGACATCTCCCAAGCAATGAATGTGATGAGGATTAGAAGCCAACTGAAGTGGAACTTGTAGCCCTGATCCTGAGCTTTGCGACAGTCCTGCTCTAACTGGTTGATGAGGTAGCTCACCCAGTTCATTTGTATCCCTTCCACACATTTTCCTGCGAGGTCAACAACGATCCCTATGACCTGCGTGGGTCTGTTCTTTCTTACTAGATTACCTATGATCATCTAGCAGGCTAGGCACACTACGCCATTCTGGATGGAGGTTACCTTGTATCCTCGCTTCCCCTTTTCCACATCACCATAGGTATCTTTAATTTTCTGTGCCAGGGTGCGGTCTGTAGCCTTCCCTGGGTAAAAATCTTGTGGGTCTAGTCCTTGTATGCTCAATCTGGTGATCTGATGGATCAACGCCGGATCGACGGTGATGCATCTTTCCAGCCACAGATAACCACCGTGGAAGCACGAAAACAAGAGCTTAACGAACTTGTTAACCTCCTGGTGTCTTCCAAAATGGGGTATTTTCATTATGTTTAGAATAATGGACCTCGCAATGTCCATAGTCCATGGTTGGGGGATGATCTTTGACTTCTTCCCCTTTTTCCTGGTCAAATATTTATGGGGTGCGAGCATGCTATGGTTCTTGCAGTATCCTAGGTTGAAGTCACTGAACTTGAATGTCATAATATTCTCCAATTGCGGCTTGACTATGTGTATCCCCTTCAGGAGGTATGCAGTAATAAAGGTGTAGTCAAAGTCCCTCGGGACATTGTCATGACTCATCATGCCATCCAGAGCCGAGATGTAGTCGGGCAGGATGGATGGGATGATCTTTTCATTTTCCAAGTCATCATGATGCTTGGTTCATTTCTCGGTCGCAACTCAGGATGGTCCAGATCCACGAGCAGTCGACGGTGAGGCTTGCACTCCATGCGTCGATGAAGCTTGAATTCCTACAGACATAACCTTCTCAGCCATAAGGTCGATTAGAATTTCTTCGATAGAATTTTCTACTGCGTTGAGTTTGTCTGACATGCATGATTGAGATCAGGTATCTCAGGTCGGTGATCGAGCACTCAATGTAATAGAGCGGGTGGCGAAGTCTCAATAAACAGAGTGCAGTAATAGTCAGCTCTCTGTGGGCTCGAATAATCATTGTTTGCAAAAATTTTCTCGGTGCAATGTTCGACGAGATAAATAGACAACGTCATAACGGATTCTTCCAACAGGTCGAAGAGCCTTAATCAATGCAATTCCTTTCGTTATGGTGCAGTCCCAATGGTCCAATGGCAAGCTTTCTGATCATAACTTCCGTTCTAGCCACTCGGGAGCATCGATCTAATGGTCACAATGCTTCCAACGGTCATATTGCTCCGCCATGGTGAAGTGTCACTCTGCATTGTTTTGATATTCCTACGAAGTTCAAGTTCTGTAAATCCCCTTTCTGCAAAGTCCTTTTTGGTACCTCTTGACATTTTTCTAGCTTTTCTTTCTTCTTACTGAAATTTCTGGCCTTCTTTCTCGTGATCCACATCTTAGTATTTCTCTTTCCATTCGTGTTCTTATCTATACTCAACATAGTAACTTCACGCTGATGATATTCTTTCATAGGGTTCGAGAATATTACTTCTTCTTTTTCTGGAGTAGGTGCCCTACTTTCTTATACATATAGGTGTTTCAAGTCTTCCTATGTTCTTTCAACTTCGATGTCCAAATCTCTGGTCATCAGTAGCTTCGACTGGTGTTCTTATTCTTTCAGTAAGTGTGTTATTCTCCTAGCCATGAAATCTCTTAGTTCTTTCTTTTTATGTTCTAGAGCTTCCTCTTCTTGTTTCCTTTGGAGCTGATCTTTCTCAATCCATTTTTTTCCTAGTAAAATAGCAAATGGGGTGTTGTTCTCGATAAATTTAATGACCTCAAATTCTTCCTCTGTCGAAGTTCCATGAGTACTCATAGATATCTGGGTAAGTATTCCACATAGGGCTATCAAATTTCCTTTAAATAATCTTATTACTCCCAATGAAGGAATCATAGCAAGCTTTCCCAAAATTCCCCAAGTTCTTTCTGTCATGATATTCACCCATGTTTCCTCATCCAGAACACAGTCTATGTCGAAGTCTCCTATTCTTTTTTATATGCACTCTTTTTCATTTAAGATCTCTAATAGATTGGTGTCTTTGTGATCATTTAGGGTTTCTTTCATATGCAATAATACAATCTCTAATTATTTCTGGGATTCTATCATATCTTTAGTTTCTTGGCTTTCGTCAGGGTTTTCTTGTCTCATATTCATCTTCTCAACCTTAGAAATCATTCTAGGGAAATCCAAAACTTCATGATCCACAACTTTGCAACAAAGACAAATAGGGTTTCTACCAGGGCATTCCTTAGCCAGATGTCCCGGTCTTTTGCAACTGTAATAAAGGGTTAATCCTATTTTTCTCTTAAATGATTCCCAACCTTTCCTGTACTGTGCACTGGGATCAGAGTAACTAACCTACAAAAAATTCTTTCTAGGGTCCTGCATCCATTTGTTAGTCCAAAAATTCTTTCTATGCATAGGGATAACATATATTTCATTACTTTTATCAGATCTACTCATATCAAACCTTCTTTCTTCTAGATGTGCCCTAGTTTTCAGACTAGGACAAAATCTATCAAACATACCTATATTCATACTTTCGAAGCAAAAATTTCCACTTATATTACCTTTATCAGAGCACAAAGATTTAAGATCTTACCTTTTTTCTTCAGATTGGGCCTCTCTTTCTTATCACAGAGCTTCACAAGTCAAGTATACTAATGCGCACTACAACAACAGATCAACACACAAAGCTTTTCTCTTTTCTTCAGTTCCCAACAATCACAATTTTAGGTCTCAACAAAGGAACCATTTGTTGGCACAGGGGCAGACCCAGGGTTCAACACTTCAACAACACACCAACAAAATGCTAACTATCGGCCCCTTCAGCAACACCTGTGAAGCAGATGAAGTCTCACTCGAGGTAGTGGCAGGGGTGGTTGCAGGATTCAAGTGTCTACAACCTAGCTGGGACAAAGATCTGTGATTACAATGTTCTAACATAGCACTTAGCTGTTAACAATTATTAGCACTTAACCCTTACTCACATCACAGGTAAAACCCTAATTACAGAGCAACGCAGTATTCATCCAGATCTAACACATTCAAGCATTTATCATATAGAGATAAGTCAGATCTAGCATTGATTCACATGGCTAAACACTAAGCTATCATATCAGATGTACCTAAACATTCATGAAGGTAAGAACAAAGCATAAATCATATGAACAATATAACAACCATAATGCACAAAGCAACCATAACACATGATATATGTGGTTCACCCCCAGCCTGGGGCTACGTCCACCAACTCTTCTTCTCTTTATGTCTTCTGTCAATCATCTACATGCACAGAGCCACAAAATCCTACTACGCATAGGACAAGAGATCTACGTGCACTTCGCCAGATCCTCCTTCCTCGAGATAGGTTACAACACAAAGCCTTCCTTACAATTACTTACACTCAACTCTGCAAGTTCTCAACACAATATGCACAGAGCTAATCACATAGATCCAACTAATTTACATCACTTGCACTTAGCACACACTGACCTGCTCTTACATCACCTAACTACTTATTTATATATTACAAAAAAGACCTAAACATGGGTAAACCCATGGGTCGACATCCCCATACCCGTTACATAAACCCTAATCCCAAAGTTACTCTAAAAAGGGGCCGATATCCCGCGACCTCTGCTTCAACTTGCACTCCATCTTCGACCAACCTGTCGAAGTCCCAAACTCGGTCAAACATGACCAACGTTTCCATCAAACCTGGTCAAGGGCCAACATGTGTCTATTAAACAAAATTCACATAAGTGTTTATTGCTCTATGATAAAGGGTATTCTTGAGACTTTATGGTACATTTATCCTTTCCCGGTATTAAATTATGTTTTCAATCATGGGGGAAAATGATGGAACACTTCAAATTTGACATACACCTCGAGGAATAGAGCATTGGGTTTCAGTTTCTCTATGAAATTTCAACATCAAATGATGTCTAAGCTCAAGGATACTATATTTCCTTAGGGAAGAATTGGTGATCATTACAGCTACAATCAATTGCTACCCAAAAGGAGAGATTTCTTTAGACAAACCCACACTCAAGCTCAAGCCTACTCTGTCTCCCGATAACTGGAACACGAAACACTAATGGTTTTCTCTCACACATCCATACAGATTTTTGGTTGTTATTTTCATATTACTATGGTGGGGATTTTCAAAAAGGTATTCAGACTTTAATCATGGAAATATATATTCACTTGAAAAAAAAAGAACAAGAGTTGATGAAGAAATACTTCTTTAGAAGATTTGAATTGCTCATGAAACATCATAACTTTGTTTAAATAAGCACATCACTCTATAATGTCATTTGTGAAGATGGTAAAGTGAAGAGGAAATGAAGTAAAAGAATTTGATGGCTAATGAAGAGAAGCTCTGGCCAACCCTTGCCCCTGAAGCACAAGGATGCATAAATGAACTGTAGGGCTTCAGAAAATCATGATGAGGGGCGTGATTCTCAGTCAACACTACCACTAAATCTCATTTGAATGAAGAAGCACATGCATATGCACTTTCACAAAGATTAGTATTATCAAGATTCCACAAAATTCTGGTTGGTTGGAATGCATGAACTTCCTTGAAATCTGCTGGAAACACCCACATCCAAGACCTCTCTCTCAGCCTATCTTCTTCCCTGACTACACATCTTCAATTGTCATATAGCCAAACTTTAACTTTTCAATGCAAGAGATTTTAGGCCCGGTTCATCTCTAGATTCCAAACACTTCTCTTCTCGTTCTTTCATCATCATATTTTTCATTGGAAGCAGTTCATTTGTAATTTCTATTTCACCTCATAATTTCTATTTGTATCTAATTATATACATGCCTCTCACCTCAATTTTTATTTTACAGAGAACTTTATCACACTGGAAGCATGCACAAATCAACTTGCATCTCTTTCCTAGATTATGAGCGGAATTAGGGGTCTCTATTTGAACATGAATAATAACTATTTGTGGATGTTATGACAACAGTTAAACCTTGACGAAACATAGTGGTTAATCAATGATCATCCTTTCATATTGGCTTATGAGCATATCCTATGTAATGGAGGAACCATCCTCACACTAAGTAGTTGCTCACGTGAAAGGTGAAGTGTCAAAGTCTAAAGGTTGATAACCAAAAGGGATATATTTAGGCATCCAAGTGCAACATATATTCAAATAAATCTCAATAGCTGGCAGTCATCCCCTATCAGGATAAAAGGCCACCACTTTCCCCATCCATTGGATGCTAAGCATGCACTAAATAAATCGAGAAGGAATGTAAAGGAAAGTTTGGATATACTAGGGGACATGCAAATATCTCCATCGGGGCTATGGACACTTGTTGGCAGCAGAGCAAGGTATATGGCATTGTGGTGACTCCACCAGGACTATGGATGCTCGTGGGCAGTGGAGAAACACCTGCGAGATACATATATACACTCCTGGTGAAAAATATTTATTTATCCCAAATATATATCAACCCCACAACGGAGATACTAATCCAGATAGTCGACGCATTTTAAGGAAATAAACCTCATCATCATTCATCCTCCATCTATAATAGACGAGATCTACTAGCTGATATGAAAGCATCGTCAGTGAGCCCACCATGATGGAATCTTTCAGGTAACTGTTACACATTATTTCCATAATTTTTTGAACTTAAAAGTAAGTTTCATGACCCTTTATATTTTCTGCTTATCAGTTAGGAAATACTAGCAGAGATTCAAGATTTGCCTTGTGTGTCACCATTTGTTGCGCCAACACAACAGAATCCCAATTTTATTCTCTTAGCCTCTCTCCAAGACAATAAATTGATCCCCCTTCAATTGTTCCAACTGGAATCCTTGCACTCTCTCTCTCTCGCACAAATGGCTATGCCCAAGTTTTTCCTCTCACTCTCCCAGCCTTATCATTTCTAGTTACTCCTCATATCACTTCTACTCGATGATCCACACTTCTACAAGTTCCCTCTTCCTGTTCTAACACATAATGTATCGATGTGCGTATCCTTTCTTCCACTATTTCATTGACATGACATTGATTTATGTGCCTATACATAGGCCTCCTCCTTCGAACTTGGCTTATGTTCCGACGCACTCCGCTAAACCTCACTACACATGTCCTTATCACTGATGAGGTGCATGCGATAAAAAATGATACATCACTAATGTTTGTGTGATTACCATCGCCACATGCACACGTTTCACCGGTTATTTCCCTTTCACTTGTGTCGATGCATCACATAACAGTGACGCTCCCTCCCTTTCGCTTCATCACATTGCTTATCGACAAAGTTCACCTCTTCTTC
Source organism: Picea mariana (assembly GCA_032191745.1). Taxonomy (NCBI): domain Eukaryota; kingdom Viridiplantae; phylum Streptophyta; class Pinopsida; order Pinales; family Pinaceae; genus Picea; species Picea mariana. The sequence goes on along the minus strand of JASDQU010103375.1, from coordinate 333,760 downwards.
GCCCATGCACTAACTCTTGACAAGTTTCCCTCTCATGCCATCTATGCATCAGTGGAAGGATGTCAACCCCTCGTCTTCATTGAGTGCATTGATGGCGATCTTATCCCTCTCACCAACACTGATCAGGTCAACGTAGCCTACTTTTGTCTTAAGGCCTATCTTGCCCCCCTCCCAACTCAAAGACTTATTGCCATGCTTGTCGATCAATATCCTAAAAATTTATGGTGACTAACCTCTTCACGCCTAATTATAACGGTAGCCATTGATCACCTACCATATTTGACCTTCTCCATATTACACTCGGGGATCAATTTTGCGGTGTCATCAGTAGCTTTCATCGCGCACATCATACAAGCTTGTTTAGTTTGCGTTTCTTGATTTTGGATTGTAAAAGGACCATATAGAATTAGAAGGGTTAACCACTACACCTGTTTGTATTGCATTGGTTTTGAGATACATTTCAGAAGAAACTCGATCCCCCCAGCTCCTAGGCTAAGCACTTCGAATGTCAGTTGGTCGTTTTGGAATATTTATAAATTTGTGCCACTGACACATCACTACAACATCAATGGAAGAATTAAGTCTCTCTTCATCATAGATGACATTGGGACTGACATAATTAAATTTGGGTGAAGCAACAACAAATGCAGGACCCATACTTTCATTAAAAAATTCCTTCGAGCACGATTTTTTGACCTCCGTCAAAGTGAATTTTTACTCCCTAAAACAATCTAATCATATGTTTTTTGCCATTACTATTCCAACACAAGTAAAATAATCAGAATCCAAGGCCCAGAAGTGAAAAAACCATTGTCGTGGGATTTCTCGCGTGAATTGGCCAAGTCTATCGTTACACAGATAAAGATGTTTTTTCGGTGTGATAAGATTATGGAGAGCTATGGGTCAACCCCTTAGGAGATTAATTAAATAATTAATATTTTGTTAGACAAATAATTTTCCACCCATGTCCAGTCATTAATGAATCAATCATCCACGTGTCGCCGTGTTTCATCGTCTGGTAGGTCAATAATCTACCACATGTAACCAATAATAATTTGCCATGTGTCACAAGTTGTATGCTGCCATGTGTAGTAATCTGATTAAATGCCATGTGTAACAAATAGTTCTCTTACATGTGTCATAATTTCATTGGTTGGTAATTGGAGTGTTCTCATTGGTTAATGTTTCATGTACGAAACTTAGGATAAGTGAGAATAAGGGGACGTGAAGTGCGGTAAGGTGGAGAAATAAGGAGAGAGAGAAAGGGGGTTCGTTAGGTTGGCAGGGGTGAAGGATGTGAGGGGGTGGAGAATGAGTCCACCAACACGACAAGAAGTGAAGTGAGGGGGTAAAGTAAGTGTGGTGGGTTGGTGAGGTGAGTCCTCCAACCTGACAAGAAATGAACCTGATGAGATTTTTAAATAAAACTAAGTATGTGGAGTATGAGAGGGGAGGATGGAGAATGGAGGGATAAGGATAGTGGAGGAAGATTTCAAAAATAATTTTAAGTGTTGGGAGTTGGGAGAAGAGTGAGGTGAAGAATGAGTGGGAGGGAAATAAAACTAAGTATGGAAACAAGAGAATAGTATGAGTATGAAAGTAGAATTTTGAAAATGAGAATTACAAGGGTATAATAAGAAGAAAAAAAGGGTCTTGGGCCCGAAAAATTTAGATATATTTCCAAGAAATTAACTTTATTCCACATGGAAGAAGCATCCTTTTCCGCTTAAATGCAAACCTGGATATCTTGAGCATACAAATTCATATTTTGAATCTGAAAAATGCATGACAAAGCTAATATTGAGGGCTACGCGATGAACTTATAATCGTTCAAAAATTTTCTTCCTTTAATTTGATTTTTTTTATTATTCCAAGAGAAGGAAAATATAGATGACCAATTTTTGGTCAACATTGGGGTATGTGATTGGTGGAGGGGAGCTTGAGATAGATTCTGCAAAGATGGAGGCCATCATGAAATGACCAGTTCCTACAAATTCAATGGATTTAGGAGTTTTTTTGGGGAAACACAGTACTTGTGGAAGTTCATAGCTTGTTTTTTAACGATAGCTACACCACTCCACACCATAATAGTGAGTGGTAAGAGTTTCCAATGGGGTAAGAATCAACAAAAGGATTTTGATGAGCTGAAGAGAAAGATCAGTAAAGCACTATTTCTCGCATTACCAAAATTACAAAAGCCTTTCGAAGTGGAGATACATGCAAATGGGTATGTCATGGGAGCAATTTTGATGCAAGGAAGAAGGCCTATATGCTATCACTCTGAAATATTTCATGGGGTAGTTCTCAAATACCCTACCTATGACAAGGAACTCTATACCCTGGTTCAAGCTATCAAGAAGTGGAAGCACTATCCAATGGCCAAGGAGACCATCATCCACATAGATCACCAACTACTACAATATTTGTAGGCCCAAATTAGGCTACAATAAACCATACATTTCAAGTGGATGGGTTTTTACATGAATTTCATCTAGTCATCAAGTATAAGAAGGGAAACACAAAAAAGTTGGAAGACATGCTTTCAAGGCCACCCACATCCGAGATTACAACTTTGGGAACTCTGATGCACATGAATCCTTTTTGTAAGGTACCAGATGTATTATGCAAAGTAGAAACATAATTTTTTATGACAAGTATTAGCGAAAGAGTAGAATATAGAGAGTAAGAACACCATAAATGGTACCTTTATTTATAGAAATCTATGTTTACTTGCCTCTTGAAGAGGGAAACCTCCAGAAGATAAGAGCTCAATTACAAAATAATTATCAAGACAAAACTCTTCCATGCTTATACTCCTATTTAACTATTTCAATCTTTTAGAGAACATTCTAGAGGAAGATCTCTCTAGAAGCAAAACTTTTTATTAAGTCTTCTTACACTATACATGTTCACATTATTGCATAGGCATTATTTACTAATGTTGGACTTTATTACATAGAAAACATATTATTCTATCTACTTGAGGGGTTAGGGAGGTTAGGACCCTAACATGCCCCCCTTTGAAAAACAACCTTGTACTCAAGGCTTGAGATGAGAAAATTGTTGCAAAATGGCAGTCGATTCCCTTGTGGAATCCTCTAGTGGTGTATCCTTCCATTGAACTAAAACTTCCTTTATTTTGCGCTGACAGAATTGATGCTTGCGGTGGTCCAAGACTACTTGGGGATGTAACCAAATAGATCCTCCTTCATCCAATTTAGAGAGACTAGTTTGAGTTTGACACTTAGTTCCAATCACTTTCTTCAATCAAGAAACATGAAAAACAAGATGGATCTTAGAGTGATTGGGGAGAGATAACTTGTAGGCCATAGGTCCTATGCGCTTGCGAATGATATAAGGGCCATAAAACTTTAGAGTAATTTTATGACAATGATATGATTTGAGTGATGTTTTATAAATATAAGTTTGTAGATGAAGAAATACATGATCTCCTTCAACAAATTGACATTATGAACATCCTTGATCAACTTGTTGCTTCATGCGATTATGAGGCATGAATAAATTATTTTTGAGGGTATAGAGAATGACAGCTTGAACTGTAAGAGTGTTGTCAACTTCTTGGACCTTGGAGAGACCATGCATGTAGGAGAAGATAGAAGACAACTTTTGACCATAGACCGCTTCGAATGGAAACATGCAAGTGGAATCATGGTAAGATGTGTTGTATCGCCATTCAACGAGTGGTAACCACTGAGCCAATTGAGTTTGTCTGTTAGATGCGAAACACCTCAAATATGTTTCCAAGGACTTGTTTATAACTTAAGTTTGACCATCATTCTAGGGATGATAGGCTGATTTGAGATGCAATTGGGTGCCCTTTAGCTTGAATAATTCCTACCAAAAGTTGTCAGTGAAAGTTGGATCACAGTCAAAGACAATAGAATGGGATATGCCATGAAGTTTGAATATATTATCCATGAAAATTTGAGTCATTGTAGATGTTTTGAACGGGTGTTGGAGGGCACATAAATGAGCATATTTGGAAAGATGATCTACTACAACCATGATGACAGATTTGTTGTCAGGTTTGGGTATGTCGACAATGAATTCCATAGAAATATTTGTCCATATAGTAGGTGGGATAGATATAGGTGCCAAAATTTTTGACTATCTTTCCCTTATTTTGTTTAAAAGTATCACATTGAACCAAAAAAGTGCAACTATACAATTTCATGCCTTCCCAGAAAAAATAATGTTTGATCCTTTCATATGTTTTGTGAAAACTTGAATTCCTAGATGTTGGTGAAGCATGGAGTTTGGAGACCACAGTGGATTTAAGGTGAGATTGTGGGCTTAAATATAGGCAACCTTTGTAGTGAAGCTCTTCATTGTACCAAGGTGTTGGCACCCAAAGTTTAGCGTTAATATCACATGCGCGCACAAATGAAGTTGTGTGTGCCTATTCCAGTTTTGCGTGCACTCAAGCAACTACGTGAAGGATAATAGGAGGTGCAAACACCAAATCGAGTTTTGATATTTGCACGCCAGTTAGAGTTCTGCCAATGTGTGTTGGTCCAAGTTTTCAGGAAATCTCCCCGAATGATTACTGCTAGGAGCATAAGGAAACATGGAGCCGAAAGAAGACAAGCTGACAAGGTGGTTAAGATTTTCTTGATTCCAGAAAGGCTACGTGGAATGCAGGTAGGTGACAAAAGCATGCGGGACTGGCAGCTAGATGAGTGAGTGGAGAAGAATTGAAAGAGACAAAGTGTCGGAGCTAAGAATCCAATATAAAGAAGAAATTACAATAGAAAGAGAGTTGGTGAATTAGCTAGTTGATGATTGTTAGCTAGTTAACTTATGAACCCATGGATTACTGGTGTGATCGAGCTCACTCTAAGATGATGTTTTGTAATGGGTCCTCTTGTAAGTTTGAGTCTATTGTATCTATATAGTTTGAAAGGATGCGCGTGGTGCAATGTAATGTAATTCTGGGGAATTATCTGAGGAAAAGTAAGACTTTGTTGCTATCAATGTATGGTTTTCTTAATATATGTTTGTGATTGATTGAATGGTGATGATGATAAAGATGAAAGGATTCTAGACCTATGTCGTGTCTATTATGTGTCCAATTGAATTTGTTGTTTCTGTTTTTCTTTTCTAATTGTTAAGTAATTCATAATGAACCATATGAATATCAACTTGGATGGATCTATGTGTGTTTATCTATTCATCCCTGACACAAGACCATATGGTATTTGTGATCCTCAAAGTGTCTCGGGTGAGACCTTCTTGAGCCTTGGCTGAGGATTGATATGCCGATGCTTTGGGGTTTTTATTGGTCAACTCTGGACGAACCCTAGGTCTTAAACCCCCAATGTTAAGAAAGACATGTGCAAGCGTGAAACGAACCAACAAATGGTTTCCTTGTCAGGGCCTAAAGGTTTTGGATTGAGTGATGAAGGCAAAGAATGACGTGGTATCCATCTCAGGAATAAATTCAAGATTGGTTAACTATGAAGAAGCATGAGTTTTCCCAGTGGGAAACTCAAGGTATGAATGTCAATGTGGAGCGATGGAAGGATAAACATCTCTAAATTAATATGCATGAAGCTTTCTTTGTTGAATTTCCCTATTTATTGTATGAATGGTTGAAAAGGTAGATTGCTACCAATTCTACTTTAAGGCCTCAAGAACCAGTGGTTTGGTATCAGATCACGATTGATAGGCTTAAGGCATTGGATAATAAGTGGAGTTGAGCCATTTATTATTGGTTTGTTTGGGTAAAATAAAGATACATGACTGAATTTTTTGTTGAATACACTGATTATTTTAGTGAGGTTGAAAGAAAGTTTGTGAAAGGTCATCGAAGAATAATGCTGGAAGAAATCCCACTATGGATAAAGATGTTGTTCGTGGAGAAAGGGTTGATGTGCATGGAGTGTAACAGGATGGTTGAGTAGAATCCCCTAGTGCTAGGGGGGGGATGAAAATATGGGGGGGAAATGAGTGAGGAGATGGATCTGTTGAGAAGGATCTCGAATTTTTTAGAATTAGGTGATGAATAGGATGGACCTGGAAGAGAAAAGGAGAGAAAGAGATGAAAGATACACAAGAATAGTTGAGTTAATAAGGAGAGTGGAACAAAGAAGTGGTAGGATTATTTCCAGGGGCATGCGATGAGGGATCGGGCCCAGAATGAAGAGAAAGGAGACCACACTAGGAGGAAGTGCGAGAGAGTGTGTTTTGGCAGAGAGGAGAACAAATGAGGATAGGCCTGGGAAGAGGTCAGGCATTGAGAGTAGGGTATCTAGTGAAGATACCAATAGTTGTATTAGTAGAGGCACAAAATATGAAGTCTGAAACCTTTGGCTATTTTGGAGTGCTACATCCTCAGAGGAAGATGAAGTGCAGAGTAGAGGTGCAAAAATAGGAGAGCAATATGGAGGATCCCCTAGTGGTGGGGGAGATGAGTTAGCAATAACAAATGGTCTTGTGCGGCTATAGGTAGGAGACTCTTTGGGTTCCCTCATGAGGAATGTTAGAAGAAAATGGATTTACCCACCCCTTGAACCACCCCCTTGTGCATATGTAACTAAGAAGAAAGAAAAATAGATGATGAAGTGATTGGAGTAGAAGAAAGAGTAGGAGAAGAAGGAAGAGAAGCATCAACTAAAGAAGAATATGAAGTCAGTGCTACTTCACCAATAAGAATATTGGTATTCAGATATCTGACACCCACTAGTGAAGTAGGAGGAAAAAGTTTGGGATTGAGGATGGAGAAACATGATGGTATCCCTAGGTTACTTGTGTTCCATGGGATGAGTAGAGATGATGCAGAACAACATTGGTTCACGTGTGAAGCAATATAGTATGTGAAGAGGATCACAAACAAAGAAACCAAGATTGCGTAGATAGAAATCGTGTTCAGGGACATAACATTGACATGGTACATGAAGTACAAGGTCATTGCTCCAGCGAGATAGGCGAGGTCCCTAATGGAGATCAAGAGAGATCTGTTTAAGGAATTCTAGAAACCTAAGTCAGAATATCAATGTATTATGGAGATTAAGGAGATTAAGCAAAAGCAAGGAGAGACCGTGTGGGGTTATGAACAACGGTTCAAAATTTTGCTAGATAGACTGACATTACATATTCAAGACATGTAACATAGAGAAAAGGTTCATCGTGGTGTTGCTCCACCTTATCCGAGTCCCACTCACCCAACATACGGTGATAAATTAGATAGAAGCAGTGAAAATAATGATGCGCATGGAAGCTACACCAAGAGGTGGAGAGACGTCGATAGTTTTGGTGAAAATGCAGTCACAACTAGCCAACTTGACGTTGCAATTGCAAGATATGGGAAAGATGAAATTCATGTGTGAGAACGTATGGTGTACCACGTGTCGGCCTGAGGAGAATCGCAGGGATGGGTGTATTGTACTTGGAAAATACATGACGACAAGTGTGTCGAGTCCGTTTCCAGCTGGACCTTAGGCATAGTGGTGCAATATCTGTAGAGAGTGGGGCCATGCACCACCCCACTACCTAACATTTGAGAAGTATTAGAAGACGTATCATACTCCATTTTGTGAATTATGTAAGTCTGTGAGACATGATGTCAACAACTGTCGGTCATTCCAACTCATGCAAGATCATACCCACAATGTATTCTAGGTACAAGAAGAATAAGAGGGTGGTGATCATGGCACTACTAAGAGAGGTAGATACCAAGGAGGTCCTAGAGGAAGCTATGGACATGGTCAGGGTGAGGATATGGAGGAGGGGGAGGTATCCCCCCTTCTTGTTTCAATTGTGGAGATATTGGTCATGTATCAAGGTTTTGTACTAAAATGTGTGCTCTCTGTGGGTATTGGTACAATGTAGAGCATGTTACAGAGGATTGTCTTGACTTACTGAAGAAGTGGGAAGAGAATAAGGTGCATTGTAACGTGGTGCATACAGAAATAAGAAGAAGGATGAGTAAGTTGATTTATGGGTGATGAACTGAGGAGGAGTGAAGACAAGATTTTACTTTGAGCATGAGGAAAGTTCGGGTCAAATAAAGAGGGGAAGATAATAAAAATTGTGCCACCCCCTCCCAAGTTTGATGCAGTTCAGCAAAAGTAGTTCTTGCGTGATGCATAGAGAGCCATGGAAGAAGAAAGAGCACGTGATGAACTGCAATGCGTGACACAAAGGTTGCTTGAGGAGGCCCAGATCCATGAAAAAGTGCATCAAGCAACACAAAGGTCACTTGAGGATGCTCAAATCCACAGAGAAGTATAGTAAGCAACACAAAGGTAGTTGGAAGAGGCTCACACCCATGAATAATTGAGGCACGCGACACAAATATTGTTGGAGGAAGCTCGTGTGCGTGAGGAAATAAAATGCGCAACGTAGAGGCTTATGGAAGAAGTGCACATGAAATAAGAGAAGTGACACACCGAACAAAAAGCAATCAAGGAACATGTATGGGAAGAGTTGAAGTGAATGATGCAAGAAGAAGCACTACGTGACTTGTATTGGTTGTGGAGCTTGATTATCTTCCTAATTTATCGGTCTTTTTTTTCAGTCGTGTTTATAGCCCATGAAGACTGTACACCCCGAAATACAGTACACCCCTCCACACGGGGGGGCTTTCCCCCCCTACAGGGTCCGGGGGACTCATCCCCTTGTCTGGGGGGTCCAGGGGCAAGCGAGCCCCCAAAGGAAAAATTGCTTTGTAAATGTATATTGTAATTTCATAGTAAATATGGACCGTTTATTATAAGGTCGCATATATGACGGTAGAAGTTATGTTAGGGTTTTTTTCCCTAGAAGGAAACTCTCTTTTATGAGGGAAATGTATTGTGGCTATGTATCATTGCAAATATTGTACTTTGAGAGAGGAGACAATGAGAGAAAGAAGAGAAAGTTACAGTGGGTGTGCTATAGGTTGTATCCCTTCATTTGTTGGATAATAAAAAGGAAGGACCTAGCAATTTCTTTGGTGGATGTAGACCACACTGGGTGAACCACGTATATCTGTGTCTCTATTGTATTGTGTATCTTCTATGTTTTATTTTTGCTTTTTATGTTTTTTTATTTTATTTCTCTACGATCTTGTTTTTCTAACAATTGGTATCAAAGAAAAAGATAACTCGCAGTAAAAGAGGGTTCTTGGTTCAAGTGGGAGCAATGGCGGAAGATGGAAATTTTAGGGTCGAGAAATTTAACAACCAAAACTACTAGTTATGGAAGATGCAGATGGAATATTATTTATATCAGAAGGATCTATTCCTGCCATTAGGTGGAATAGAAAAGAAGCCGATGGCCATGAAAGACGAAGAATGGGAGGTTCTTGACATAAAGGCACTAGGAACGATACAATTGAGCCTGGAAACATCAGTGGCTTTCAATATTTCTAAAGAAAAGACAACGAAGGAGATGATGGACGCATTGGCTAAACTGTATGAAAAACCCTCAGTGTCCAATAAAGTATTTAATGAAGTGATTATTTAATATGAAGATGTCAGAAGGTGGGTCTGTTGGAGATCATTTAAATGAATTTAATACAGTTACTAATAAGCTAAGTTATGTAAAAGTGGACTTTGATGATGAGGCCAGGGCTCTTCTAATCTTGTGCTCATTGCTAGAAAGCTGGAACAGCTTGGTCATGGATGTAAGTAAATCTGTCTCTAGTTCAAACACTCTAATATTTGATGATGTTATTGGTGTTATCCTTACCGAGGAAATGTGACGGAAAATCACAGGTGATACATGAGGTAATGCATTAAACATGGAGAACATGGGAAGACAAAAGGATAGAGGAAAGGGCTCAAGGAACCGCGTGAATTCTAGGAAGGGGAAGATACAAATCCATACTAGGAAAGATAGAGTGCTGGAATTGTGGGAAGAAAGGACATATGAAGAAAGACTGCAGAGCTTCAAAGAAACAAAGAGATGGACATCAAGAGAAAAATCAAGAAGCAAATGTATTAGGTGATGTGTTACTAGATGCTTTGATTCTTTCTGTAGATAATATTTCTGAGTCTTGGGTAGTAGATACAAGGGCTTCATTTCATATCACCCCATAGGAAACATTTTCTAGATTATGTTCAAGGTGATTTTGGACAGGTTCATTTGGGTGATGATGCACCATGCAAAATTGTTGGAATGAGAAAGGTAAAAATAAAGAAAAGGAATGGAAACCAATGGTTGTTGAAAGAGGTAATACATGTTCCAGAGCTAAGAAAAAATGTAATTTCAACAGGGCAATTGGAAAGTGAAGGTTGTATATCTATATTTACAAATAAGGCATGGAAGGTCACCAAAGGATCACTGGTGATAGCAAAAGGAGAGAAGGTAGGTACATTGTCTTTATGTACTGGTAATACTAAATCTTCTATGTCTTTAGATTCTACAGGAATGGATACAACATTGTGGCATCATAGGCTTGGACACATGAGTGAGAGGGGGATACAGATACTTCACAAAAGAAATTTGTTGCCAGATATTAAACAAATTGATTTGGATTTCTGTGAGCATTGTGTTTATGGAAA
>JASDQU010103375.1:306685-323232 GCA_032191745.1 Picea mariana | reverse complement strand
TTATAATTTTGTTACAATTCCAAATCACTCAGTTATGAATGAGATAATAGATTAATATTTATTGTCTAATTTGATTAAGGGAAAAGTAAATTAGACACATGTTTCTTGTTGACTTTTCAACAGTGGCGAAGTCTCAATAAACACAGCGCGGTAATAGTCAGCTCTCTATGGGCTCAAATAATCATTGTTTGCAAAAGTGTTCTCGGTGCAATGTTCGACGGGATAAATAGACAACGTCATAACAGATTCTTCCAACAGGTAGAAGAGCCTTAATCAATGCAATTCCATCCGTTATGGTGCAGTTCCAATGGCCCAATGACGAGCTTTCTGATCATAATTGTCGTTCGAGCCATTCAGGAGCATCGATCTAATGGTCATAATGCTTCCAACGGTTATATTGCTCTGCCATGGCGAAGTTCCACTCTGTACTGTTATGATATTCTGACGAAGTTCAAGTTTTGTAAATCCCCCTTCTGCGAAGTCCTTTTTGGTACCTCTTGCAATTTTTCTAGCTTTTCTCTCTTCTTACTGAGCTTTCTATCCTTCTTTCCCGTGATCCATGTCTTAGTATTTCTCTTTCCATTCTTGTTCTTATCTATACTCAACATAGTAACTTCGCGTTGATGAGATTCTTTCATAGGGTTCGAGAATATTACTTCTTCTTTTTCTGGAGTAGGTGCCCTACTTTCTTATATAGACAAGTGTTTCAAGTCTTCCTGTGTTCTTTCAACTTTGATGTCCAGATCTCTGGTCCTCAGTAGCTTTGACTGGTCTTCTTGTTCTTTTATTAAGTGTGTTATTATCCTCACCATGAAATCTCTTAGTTCTTTCTTTTTATGTTCTAGAGCTTCCTCTTCTTGTTTCCTTCAGAGCTGATCTTTCTCAATCCAGTTTTTTCCTAGTAAAATAGCAAATGGGGTGTTGTTCTTGATAAATTTAACGACCTCAAATTCTTCCTCTGTCGAATTTCCATGAGTACTCATAGATATCTGGGTAAGTCTTCCACATAGGGCTATCAACTTTCCTTTAAATAATCTTATTACTCCCAATGAAGAAATCATAGCAAGCTTTCCCAAAATTCCCCAAGTTCTTTCTATCATGATATTCACCCTTGTTTCCTCATCCAGAACACAGTCTATGTCGAAGTCTCCTATTCTTGTTTATATGCACTCTTTTTCATTTAAGATCTCTGATAGATTGGTGTCTTTGTGATAATTTAGGGTTTCTTTCATCTACAATAATACAATCTCTTATTCTTTCTGGGATTCTATCATATCTTTAGTTTCTTGGCTTTCGTCGGGGTTTTCTTGTCTCATATTCATCTTTTCAACCTTAGAAATCATTCTAGGGAAATCCAAAACTTCATGATCCACAACTTTGCAACAAAGATAAATAGGGTTTCTACCAGGGCATTCCTTAGCCAGATGTCTTGGTCTTCTGCAACTGTAACAAAGGGTTAATCCTATTTTTCTCTTAAATGATTCCCAACCTTTCCTATACTGCGCACTAGGATCATAGTAACTAACCTACAAAAAATTCTTTCTAGGGTCCTGCATCCATTTGTTAGTCCAAAAATTCTTTCTGTGCATAGGAATAACATATATTTCATTACTTTTATCAGATCTACTCATATCAAACCTTCTTTCTTCTAGATATGCCCTAGTTTTTCAGACTAGGACAAAATCTATCAAACTTACCTAGATTCATACTTTCGAAGAAAAAATTTCCACTTACATTACCTTTATTAAAGCACAAATCTTTAAGATCTTACCTTTTTTCTTTAGATCAGGCCTCTCTTTCTTAGCACAGAGATTCACAAGTCAAGTAGACTACTGCGCACTACAACAATAGATCAACGCACAGAGCTTTTCTCCTTTCTTCAGTTCCCAACAATCACAGTTTCAGGTCCCAACAAAGGAACCATTTGTTGGCACAGGGGCAGACCCAATGTTCAATGCTTCAACAACACACCAACAAAACCCTAACTACCGGCCCCTTCGACAACAACTGCGAAGTAGATGAAGTCTCACCCGAGGTAGAGGCAGGGGTGGTTGCAGGACTCAAGTGTCTACAACCTAGATGGGACAAAGATCTGTGAATACAATGTTCTAACATAGCATTTAGCCGTTAAAAATTATTAGCACTTAACCCTTACTCACATCATAGGTAAAACCCTAATTACAGAGCAATGCAGTATTCATCCAGATCTAACACATTCAAGCACTTAGCATATAGAGATAAGTCAAATCTAGCATTCATTCACATGGCTAAACACTAAGTTATCATATCAGATGTACCTAAACATTCATGAAGGTAAGCACAAAGCATAAATAATATGAACAATATAACAACCATAATGCAAAAAGAAACCATAACACATGATATACGTGGTTCACCCCCATCTTGGGGCTATGTCCATCAACTCTTCTTCTTTTTATTGTCTTCTGTCAATCATCTACATGCACAGAGCCACAAAATCCTACTCCGGATAGGATAGGAAATCTACGTGCACTTCGCCAGATCCTCCTTCCCCGAGCTAGGTTACAACACAAAGCCTTCCTTACAATTACTTGCACTCAGCTCTGCAAGTTCTCAACACAATATGCACAGAGCTAATCACATAGATCCAAATACTTTACATCACTTGCACTTAGCACACATTGACCTCCTCTTACATGACCTAGTTACTTATTTATATATTACAAAAAGGGCCTAAACATGGGTAAACCCATGGGTCGACATCCCCATACCCGTTACATAAACCCTAATCCCAAAGTTACCCTAAAAAGGGGCCGAGATCCCCTGATCTATGCTTCGACTTGCGCTCCGTCTTCAACCAGCCTGTCGAAGTCCCAAACTCGGTCAAACATGACCAACGTTTCAATCAAACCTGGTCAAGGGCCAACATGTGTCTATTAAACAAAATTCACAGAAGTGTTTATTGCTCTATGATAAAGGGTATTCTTGAGACTTTATGGTACATTTATCCTTTCCCAGTCTTAAAGTATGTTTTCAATCATGGGGGAAAATGATGGCGCACTTCAAATTTTACATACACCTCAAGGAATAGAGCATTGGGTTTCAGTTTCTCTCTGAAATTTCAACATCAAATGATGTCTAAGCTCAGGGATACTATATTTCCTTAGGGAAGAATTGGTGATCATTACAACTACAATCAATTGCTACCCAAAATGAGAGATTTCTTTAGACAAACCCACACTCAAGCTCAAGCCTACTCTGTATACCGGTAACTGGAACACGAAACACTAATGGTTTTCTCTCACACATCCATACAGATTTTTGGTCGTTATTTTCATATTACTGTGGTGGGGATTTTCAAAAAGGTATTCAGACTTTAATCATGGAAAGATATATTCACTTGAAAAAAAAAAGAACAAGAGTTGACAAAGAAATACTTCTTTAGAAGATTTGAATTGCTCATGAAACATCATAACTTTGGTTAACTAAGCACATCACTCTATAATGTCATTTGTGAAGACGGTAGAAGTGAAGAGGAAATGAAGTAAAAGAATTTGATGGCTAACGGAGAGAAGCTCTGGCCAACCCTTGCCCATGAAGCACAAGGCTGCACAAATGAACTGTAAGGCTTCAGAAAATCATGATGAGGGGTGTGATTCTCAGTCAACGCTACCACTAAAGCTCATTTGAATGAAAAAGTACATGCATATGCACTTTCACAAAGATTAGTATTATCAAGATTCCACAAACTTATGGCTGGTTGGAATGCATGAACTTCCTTGAAATCTGTTGGAAACACCCACATCCAAGACCTCTCTCTCAACCTATCTTCTTCCCTGACTGTACACCTTCAATTGTAATATAACCAAACTTTAACTTTTCAATGCAAGAGATTTTTGGCCTAGTTCATCTCTAGATTCCAAACACTTCTCTTCTCGTTCTTTCATCATCATATTTTTCATTGGAAGCAATTCATTTGTAATTTCTATTTCACCTCATAATTTCTATTTGTATCTAATGATATACATACCTCTCACCTCAGTTTTTCTTTTGTAGACAACTTTTTCGCACTGGAAGCATGCATGAATCAACTTGCATCTCTTTCCTAGATTATGAGCGGAATTAGGGGTCTCTATTTGAACATGAATAATAACTATTTGTGGATGTTGTGACAACAGTTAAACCATGACGAAGCATAGTGGTTAATCAATGATCATCCTTGCATATTGGCTTATGAGCATGTCGTATGTAATGGAGGAAGCATCCACACACTAAGTAGCTTCTCACGTGAAAGGTGAAGTGTCAAAGTCTAAAGGCTGATAACCAAATGGGATATATTTAGGCATCCAAGTGCAACATATATTCAAATAAATCTCAATAGCTGGAAATCATCCCCTATCAGGATAAAAGGCCACCGCTTTCCCCATCCACTAGATGCTAAGCATGCACTAAATAAATCAGGAAGGAATGTAAAGGAAAGTTTGGATAGACTAGGGGACATGCAGATATCCCCATCGGGGCTATGGATGCTTTTTGGAAGCAGAGCAAGGTCTATGGCATCATGGTGACTCCATCAGGACTATGGATGCTCAGGGGCAGTGGAGAAACACCTGCGAGATACATATATACACTCCTGGTGAAAAATATTTATTTCTCCCAAATATATATCAACCCCACAACGGAGATACTAACCTAGATCGTCGACGCATTTTAAGGAAATAAACCTCATCATCATTCATCCTCCATCTATAATAGACGAGATCTACTAGCTGATATGAAAGCATCGTCAGTGAGCCCACCATGATGGAATATTTCAGGTAACTGTTACACATTATTTCCATAATTTTTTGAACTTAAAAGTAAGTTTCATGACCCTTTATATTTTCTGTTTATCAGTTAGGAAATACTAGAAGAGATTCAAGCTTTGCCCTATGTGTCACCATTTGTTGTGCTGACACAACGATATCCCAATTTATTGTCTTAACCTCTCTCCAAGACAATAATTGATCCCCCTTCAATTCTTCCAACTGGAATCCTTGCACTCTCTCCCTCGCACAAATGGCTATGCCCAAGTTTTTCCTCTCAGTCTCCCAGCCTTATCATTTCTAGTTACTCCTCATATCACTTCTACTCGATGATCCACACTTTTGCAAGTTCCCTCCTCCTTCTCTAAAACATAGTGTATCGATGGGCGCATCCTTTCTTCCACTGTTTCATTGACATGGCATTGATTTATGTGCCTATACATAGGCCTCCTCCTTTATCTTGGATTATGTTCCGACACACTCCACTAAACCTCACTACACACGTCCTTATCACTGATGAGGTGCATGTGATAAAAAAATGATACATCACTAATGTTTGTGCGATTACCATCGCCACACACACACCTTTCACCAGTTATTTCCCTTTCACTTGCATCGATGCATCACATAACGGTGACGCTCCCTCCATTTCGCTTCATCACATTGCTTATCGACAAAGTTCACCTCTTCTTCACCCACGCGCTACCTCTTGACAAGTTTCCCTTTCATGTCACCTATGCATCAGTGGAAGGATGTCAACCCCTCATCTTCATTGAGTGCATTGATGGCGATCTTCTCCCTCTCACCAACACTAATCAGGTCAACGTAGCCCACTTTTGTCTTAAGGCCTATCTTGCCCCCCTCCCAACTCAAACACTTCTTTCCATGCTTGTCAATCAATATCCTAAAAATTTATGGTGACTAACCTCTTCACGCCTAATTATAACGGTAGCCACTGATCACCTACCATATTTGACCTTCTCCATATTACACTCGGGATCAAGTTTGCGGTGTCATTAGTAGCTTTCATCACGCACATCATACAAGCTTGTTTAGTTTGTGTTTCTTTATTTTCGATTGTGAAAGGACCATATAGAATTAGAAGGGTTAACCACTACACCTGTTGGTCTTGCATTGGCTTTGAGATACACTTTAGAAGAAATCTGATCCCCCCAGCTCCTAGGCTAAGCACTCCGAATGTCAGTTGGTCGTTTTGGAAGATTTATAACTTTGTGCCACTTACACATCACTACAACATCTATGGAGGAATTAAGTCTCTCTTCATCATAGATGACATTGGGACTGACATAATTAAATTTGGGTGAAGCAACAACAAATGTAGGACCCGTACTTTCATTAAAAAATTCCTTCGAGCATAATTTTTTGACCTCCGTCAAAGTGAATTTTTACTCCTTAAAATAGTCTAATCATATGTTTTTTTCCATTGCGATTCCAACACAACTAAAATAATCAGAATCCAAGGCCCATAAGTGACAAAACCATTGTCGTGGGATTTCTCGCGTGGATTGGCCAAGTCGATCGTTACACAGATAAAGATGTTTTTTCGGTGTGACAAGATTATGGAGAGCTATGGGTCAACCCCTTAGGAGATTAATTAAATAATTAATATTTTGTTAGACCAATAATCTTCCACCCATGTCCAGTCATTAATGAATCAACCATCCACGTGTCGCCATGTTTCATCGTCTGGTAGGTCAATAATCTACCACATGTAACCAATAATAATTTTCCATGTGTCACAAGTTGTATGCTTCCATGTTTAGTAATCTTATTAAATGCCACGTGTAACAAATAGTGCTCTTACATGTGTCATAATTTCATTAGTTGGTAATTGGAGTGTTCTCATTGGTTAATGTTTCATGTACGAAACTTAGGATAAGTGAGAATAAGGGGACGTGAAGTGAGGTAAGGTGGAGAAATAAGGAGAGAGAGAAAGGGGGTTCGCTAGGTTGGCAGGGGTGAGGGATGTGAGGGGGTGGGGAATGAGTCCACCAACCCGACAAGAAGTGAAGTGAAGGAGTAAAGTAAGTGTGGTGGGTTGGTGAGGTGAGTCCTCCAACCTGACAAGAAATGAACCTGATGAGATTTTGAAATAAAACTGAGTATGTGGAGTATGAGAGGGGAGGATGGAGAATGGAGGGATAAGGATAGTGGAGGAAGATTTCAAAAATAATTTTAAGTGTTGGGAGTTGGGAGAAGAGTGAGGTGAAGAATGAGTGGGAGGGAAATACAACTAAGTATGGAAACAAGAGAAGAGTATGAGTATGAAAGTAGAATTTTGAAAATGAGAATTACAAAGGTATAATAAGAAGAAAAAAAGGGTCTTGGGCCTAAAAAAATTAGAAGAAAATCATGGGTCTTTAGCTGAAAAAATAGAAGAAC
This sequence comes from Picea mariana, assembly GCA_032191745.1. Taxonomy (NCBI): domain Eukaryota; kingdom Viridiplantae; phylum Streptophyta; class Pinopsida; order Pinales; family Pinaceae; genus Picea; species Picea mariana. The sequence continues at coordinate 316,045 of JASDQU010103375.1, read as the reverse complement.
GTCATGGGTCTTGGGCCCGAAAAATTTAGATATATTTCCAAGAAATTAGCTTTATTCCACATGGAAGAAGCATCCTTTTCCGCTTAAACGCAAACCTGGATATCTTGAGCATACGAATTCATATTTTGAATCTGAAAAATGCATGACGAAACTGATACCGAGGGCTACGCGATGAACTTATATTCGTTCAAAAATTTGCTTCCTTTAATATGATTTTTTTTATTATTCCAAGAGCGGGAAAATATAGATGACCAATTTTTGGTCAACATTGGGGTATGTGATTGGTGGAGGGGAGCTCGAGATAGATTCTGCAAAGATGGAGGCCATCATGAAATGACCAGTTCCTACAAATTCATTGGATTTAGGAGTTTGTTTGGGGAAACACGGTACTTGTAGAAGTTCATAGCTTGTTTTTTAATGATAGCTACACCACTCCACGCCATAATAGTGAGTGGTAAGAGTTTCCAGTGGGGGAAGAATCAACAAAAGGATTTTGATGTGCTGAAGAGAAAGATTAGTAAAGCACTAGTTCTCTCATTACCAACTTACAAAAGCCTTTTAAAGTGGAGATAGATGCAAATGGGTATGTCATGGAAGCAATTTTGATGCAAGGAAGAAGGCCTATATGTTATCACTCTGAAATATTTCATGGGGTAGTTCTCAAATACCCTACCTATGACAAGGAACTCTATGCCCCGGTTCAAGCTATCAAGAAGTGGAAGCACTATCCAATGGCCAAGGAGACCATCATCCACATAGATCACCAACTACTACAATATTTGTAGGCCCAAATTAGGCTACAATAAACCATACATTTCAAGTGGATGGGTTTTTACATGAATTTCATCTAGTCATAAAGTATAAGAAGGGAAACAAAAACAAGTTGGAAGACATGCTTTCAAGGCCACCCACATCCAAGATTACAACTTTCGGAACTCTGATGCACATGAATCCTTTTGGTAAGGTACCAGATGTATTATGCAAAGTATAAACATAATTTTTTATGACAAGTATTAGCGAAAGAGTAGAATATAGAGAGTAAGAACACCATAAATGGTACCTTTATTTATAGAAATCCAAGTTTACTTGCCCCCTCAAGAGGGAAACCTCCAACAGATAGGAGCTCAATTACAAAATAATTATCAAGACAAAACTCTTCCATGCTTATACTCCTATTTATACTATTTCAATCTTTTAGAGATCATTCTAGAGGAAGATCTCTCTAGAAGCAAAACTTTTTATTAAGTCTTCTTACACTATACATGTTCACATTATTACATAGGCATTATTTACTAATGTTGGCCTTTATTACATAGAAAACATATTATTCTATCTACTTGAGGGGTTAGGGAGGTTAGGACCCTAACATGCCCCCCTTTGAAAAACAACCTTGTACTCAAGGCTTGAGATGAGAAAATTGTTGCAGAATGGCAGTCGATTCCCTTGTGGAATCCTCTAGTGGTGTGTCCTTCCATTGAACTAAAAATTCCTTTATTCTGCGCTGACAGAGATGATGCTTGCAGTGGTCCAAGACTGCTTGGGGATGTAACCAAATAGATCCTCCTTCATCCAATTTAGAGAGACTAGTTTGAGTTTGACACTTAGTTCCAATCACTTTCTGCAATCAAGAAACATGAAAAACAAGATGGATCTTAGAGTGATTGGGGAGAGCTAACTTGTAGGCCATAGGTCCTATGCGCTTGAGAATGATATAAGGACCATAAAACTTTAGAGTAATTTTATGACAATGATATGATTTGAGTGATGTTTTCTTAATATAAGTTTGCAGATGAAGAAATACATGATCTCCTTCAACAAATTGACATTATGAACGTCCTTGATCAACTTGTTGCTTCATGCGATTCTGAGGCATGAATAATTTTTTTTTGAGGGTATAGAGAATGACAGCTCGAACTATAAGAGTGTTGTCAACTTTTTGGACCTTGGAGAGACCATGCATGTAGGAGAAGATAGAAGGCAACTTTTGACCATAGACTGATTCGAATGGAAACATGCAAGTGGAATCATGGTAAGATGTGTTGTATCGCCATTCAATGAGTGGTAACCACTGAGCCAATTGAGTTTGTCTGTTAGATGCGAAACACCTCAAATATGTTTCCAAGGACTTGTTGATAACTTAAGTTTGACCATCATTGGGGATGATAGGCTGATTTGAGATGCAATTGGGTGCCCTTTAGCTTGAATAATTCCTACCAAAAGTTGCCAGTGAAAGTTGGATCACAGTCAAAGACAATAGAATGGGATATGCCATGAAGTTTGAATATATTATCCATGAAAATTTGAGTCATTGTATATGTTTTGAACGAGTGTTGGAGGGCACATACATGAGCATATTTGGAAAGATGATCTACTACAACCATGATGACAGATTTGTTGTCAGATTTGGGTAAGTCGACAATGAATTCCATAGAAATATTTGTCCATATAGTAGGTGGGATAGATATAGGTGCCAAAAGTTTTTACTATCTTTCCCTTATTTTGTTGAAAAGTATCACATTGAACCACAAAAGTGCGGCTATACAATTTCATGCCTTCCCAGAAAAAATAATGTTTGATCCTTTCATATGTTTTGTGAAAACTTGAATTCCTAGATTTTGGTGAAGCATGAAGTTTGGAGACCACGGTGGATTTAAGGTGAGATTATGGGATTAAATATAGGCAACCTTTGTAGCAAAGCTCCTCATTGTATCAAGGTGTTGGCACCCAAAGTTTAGGGTTAATATCACATGTGCGCACAAATGAAGTTGTGTGTGCCTATTCCAGTTTTGCGCGCGCTCAAGCAATTACGTGAAGGATAATAGGAGGTGCAAACACAAAATCGAGTTTTGATATTTGCGCGCCAGTTAGAGTTCTGCCAATGTGTGCTGGTCCGAGTTTTCGGGAAATCTCCCTGAATGATTACTGCTAGGAGCATAAGGAAACATGGAGTCGAAAGAAGACGAGCTGGCAAGGTAGTTAAGATTTCCTTGATTCCATAAAGGCTACGTGGAATGCAGGTAGGTGACAAAAGCATGTGGGACTGGCAGCTAGATGAGCGAGTGGAGAAGAATTGAAAGAGACAAAGTGTCAGAGTCGAGAATCTGATATAAAGAAGAAATTACAACAGAAAGAGAGTTGGTGAATTAGCTAGTTGATGATTGTTATGTAGTTAGCTTATGAACCCGTGGATTACTGGTGTGATCGAGCTCACTCTAAGATGATGTTTTGTAATGTGTCCTCTTGTAAGTTTGAGTCTGTTGTATCTATATAGTTTGAAAGGATGCACATGGTGCAATGTAATGTAATTCTGGGGAATTATCTGAGGAAAAGTAAGACTTTGTTGCTGTCAATGTATGGTTTTCTTAATATATGTCTGTGATTGATTGAATGGTGATGATAATAAAGATGCAAGGATTCTAGACCTATGTCATGTCTATTCTGTGTCCAATTGAATGCGTTGTTTCTGTTTTTCTTTTCTAATTTTTAAGTAATTCGTAATGAACCATATGAATATCAACTTGGATGGATCTATGTGTGTTTATCCCTTCATCCCCGACACAAGACCAGATGGTATTTGTGATCCTCATAGTGTCTCGGGTGAGACCTTCTTGAGCCTTGGCCAAGGATTGATATGCCGATGCTTTGGGGTTTTTATTGGTCAACTCTGGACGAACCCTAAGTCTTAAACCCTCAATGTTAAGAAAGACGTGTGCAAGCGTGAAACAAACCAACAAATGGTTTCCTTGTTAGGACCTAAAGGTTTTGTATTGAGTGATGAAGGCAAAGAATGGCGTGGTATCCATATCGGGAATAAATTCAAGATCGGTCAACTATGAAGAAGCATGAGTTTTCCCAGTGGGAAACTCAAGGTATGAATGTCAATGTGGAGTGATGGAAGGATAAACATCTCTAAATTAATATGCATGAAGCTTTCTTTGCTGAATTTCCCTATTTATTGTATGAATGGTTGAAAAGGCAAATTGCTACCAATTCTACTTTAAGGCCTTAAGAACTAGTGGTTTGGTATCAGATCACGATTGATAGGCTTAAGGCATTGGATAATAAGTGGAGTCGAGCCATTTATTATTGGTTTGTTTGGGTAAAATAAGGATACATGATTAAATTTTTTGTTGAATACACTGATTCTTTTAGTGAGGCTGAAAGAAAGTTTGTGAAAGGTCATCGAAGAATAATGCTGGAAGAAATCCCACAATGGATAAAGATGTTGTTCGTGGAGAAAGGGTTGATGTGCATGGAGTGTAACATGATGGTTGAGTAGAATCCCCTAGCACTAGGGGGGGGTGAAAATATGGGGGGGAAATGAGTGAGGAGATGGATCTGTTGAGAAGGATCTTGAATTTTTTAGAATTAGGTGATGAATAGGATGGACCTGGAAGAGAAAAGGAGAGAAAGAGCTGAAAGATACACAAGAATAGTTGAGTTAATAAGGAGAGTGGAACAAAGAAGTGGTAGGAAGATTTCCAGGGGCACGCGATGAGGGATCAGGCCCAGAATGAAGAGAAAGGAGACCACACCAGGCGGAAGTGTGAGAGAGTGTGTTGTGCCAGAGAGGAGAACAAATGAGGATAGGCCTGCGAAGAGGTGAGGCATTGACAGTAGGGTATCTAGTGAAGATACCAGTAGTTGTATTAGTAGAGGCCCAGAAGATGAAGTCTAAACCCTTTGGCTATTTTGGAGTGCTACATCCTCAGAGGAAGATGAAGTGCAGAGTAGAGGTGCAAAAATAGGAGATCAATATGGAGGATCCCCTAGTGGTGGGGGAGATGAGTTAGAAATAACAAATGGTCTTGTGCGGCTGTAGGTAGGAGACTCTTTGGGTTCCCTCATGAGGAATGTTAGAAGAAACTGGATTTACCCACCCTTTGAACCACCCCCTTGCGCATATGTAACTAAGAAGAAAGAACAACAGATGATGAAGTGATTGGAGTAGGAGAAAGAGTAGGAGAAGAAGGAAGAGAAGCATCGACTAAAGAAGAAGATGAAGTCAGTGCTACTTCACCAATAAGAATATCGATATTGAGATATCCGACACCCACTAGTCAAGTAGGAGGAAAAAGTTTGTGATTGAGGATGGAGAAATATGATAGTATCCCTAGGTTACTTGTGTTGCATGGGATGGGTAGAGATGATGCAGAACAACATTGGTTCACATGTGAAGCAATATGGTATGTGAAGAGGATCACAAACGAAGCAACCAAGATTGCGTAGATAGAAACCGCGTTCAGGGACATAACATTGACATGGTACATGAAGTACACGACCATTGCTCCAACGAGATAGGTGAGGTCCCTAATGGAGATCAAGAGAGATCTGTTTAAGGAATTCTAGAAACCTAAGTCATAATCTCAATGTATTATGGAGATTAAGGAGATTAAGCAAAAGCAAGGAGAGACCGTGTGGGATTATGAACAACGGTTCAAAATTTTGCTGGATAGACTGACACTACATATTCATGACATGCAACATAGAGAATAGTTCATCATGGGGTTGCTCCACCTTATCTGAGTCCCACTCATCCAACATACAATGATGACTTAGGCATATGCAGTGGAAATAATGATGCATATGGAAGCTACACCAGGAGGTGGAGAGACATCGACAGTTTTGGTGAAAGTGCAGTCACAACTAGCCAACTTGAAGATGCAATTGCAAGATATGGAAAAGATGAAAGTCATATGTGAGCACGTATGGTGTACCACATGATGGCCCGAGGAGCATCGTAGGGATGGGTGTATTGTACTTGGAAAATACATGACGACAAGTGTGTCGAGTCCATTTCCAGCTGGACCTCAGGCATAGTGGTGCAAGATCTGTAGAGAGTGGGGCCATGCACCACCCCACTACCTAACATTTGAGAAGTATTATAAGACGTATCATACTCCATTTTGTGAATTATGTAAGTCCGTGAGACATGATGTCAACAACCGTCGGTCATTCCAACTCATGCAAGATCATACCTACAATGTATTCTGGGTACAAGAAGAATAAGAGGGTGGTGATCATGGCATTGCTAAGAGAGGTAGATACGAAGGAGATCCTAGAGGCAGCTATGGACATGGTCAGGGTCAGGATATGGAGGAGGGGGAGGTAGCCCCCCTTCTTGTTTTAATTGTGGAGATATTGGTCATGTATCAAGGTTTTGTACTAAAATGTGTGCTCTCTGTGGGTATTGGTACAACCTAGAGCATGTTGCAAAGGATTGTCTTGACTTACTGAAGAAGTGGGAAGAGAATAAGGTGCATTGCAATGTGGTGCATGCAAAAATAAGAAGAAGGATGAGTAAGTTGGTTTCTGGGTGATGAACTGAGGAGGAGTGAAGACAAGATTTTACTTTGAGCATGAGGAAAGTTTGGGTCAAAGAAAGAGGTGAAGATAAGAAAAATTGTGCCACCCCCTCCCAAGTTTGATGCAGTTCAGCAAAAGCAGTTTCTATGTGATGCATAGAGAGCCATGGAAGAAGAAAGAGCATGCGATGAACTGCAATGCGTAACAAAAAGGTTGCTTGAGGAGGCCCAGATCCATGAAGAAGTGCATCGAGAAACACAAAGGTCACTTGAGGATGCTCGAATCCAGAAAGAAGTATAGTAAGCGACACAAAGGTTGTTGGACGAGGCTCACACCCATGAATAATTGAGGCACGTGACACAAATATTGTTGGAGGAAGCTCGTGTGCACGAGGAAATGCAATGCGAAACGCAGAGGTTTATGGAAGAAGTGCACATACAAGAAGAGAAGTGACACACCGAACAAAAAGCAATCAAGGAACATGTATGGGAAGAGTTGAATTGAATGATGCAAGAAGAAGCACTACGTGACTTGTATTGGTTGTGGAGTCTGATTATCTTCCTAATTTATAGGTCTTTTTTTTCAGTTCTTTTTATATCCCATGAAGACTGTACACCCCGAAATACAGTACACCCCTCCACACGGGGGGGTTACAGGGGGGGATCCCCCCCCCTGCAGGGTCCGGGGGGCTCATCCCCTTGTCTGGGGGGTCCAGGGGCAAGCGAGCCCCCGAAGGAAAATTTGCCTTGTAAATGTATATTGTAATTTCATAGTAAATATGGACCGTTCATTATAAGGTCACATATACGACAATAGAAGTTATGTTAGGGTTTTTTTCCCTATAAGAAAACCCTCTTTTATGAGGGAAATGTATTGTGGCTATGTATCATTGCAAATATTGTACTCTGAGAGAGGAGACTATGAGAGAAAGAAGAGGAAGTTACAGTGGGTGTGCTATAGGTTGTATCCCTTCATTTGTTGGATAATAAAAAGCAAGGACCTAGAAATTTATTTGGTGGACGTAGACCACACTGGGTGAACCACGTATATCTGTGTCTCTATTGTATTGTGTATATTCTATGTTTTATTTCTACTTTTTATGGTTTTTATTTTATTTCTCTACGATCTTGTTTTTCTAGCAACTGGTATCAAAGAAAAAGGTAACTCACAGAAAAAGAGGGTTCTTGGTTCAAGTGGGAGCAATGGCGGAAGATGGAAATTTTAGGGTCGAGAAATTTAACGGCGAAAACTACTAGTTATGGAAGATGCAGATGGAATATTATTTATATCAGAAGGATCTATTCCTACCATTGGGTGGAATAGAAAAGAAGCCGACGGCCATGAAGGACAAAGAATGGGAGGTTCTTGACATAAAGGCACTAGGAACGATACATTTGAGCTTGGAAATGTCGGTGGCTTTCAATATTTCGAAAGAAAAGACAATGAAGGAGCTAATGGACACATTGGCTAAAATATATGAAAAACCCTCAGTGTCCAATAATGTATCTTTAATGAAGTGATTATTTAATATGAAGATGTCAGAAGGTGGGTCTGTTGGAGATCATTTCAATGAATTTAATATAGTTACTAATAAGCTAAGTTATGTAAAAGTGGACTTTTATGATGAGGTCAGGGCCCTTCTAATCTTGTGCTCATTGCTAGAAAGCTGGAACGGCTTGGTCATGGATGTAAGTAACTCTGTCCCTGGTTCAAACACTCTAATATTTGATGATGTTATTGGTGTTATCCTTACCGAGGAAATGTGACGGAAAATCACAGGTGATACATGAGGTAATGCATTAAACATGGAGAATAGGGAAAGACAAAAGGATAGAGGAAAGGGCTCAAGGAACTGCGTGAATTCTAGGAAGGGGCAGATACAAATCCATACTAGGAAAGATAGAGTGCTGGAATTGTGGGAAGAAAGGACATATGAAGAAAGACTGTAGAGCTTCAAAGAAACAAAGAGATGGACAACAAGAGAAAAATCAAGAAGCAAATGTAACAGGTGATGTGTTACTAGATGCTTTGATTCTTTCTGTAGATAATATTTCTGAGTCTTGGGTAGTAGATTCAGGGGCTTCATTTCATATCACCCCATAGGAAACATTTTCTAGATTATGTTCAAGGTGATTTTGGACAGGTTCATTTGGGTGATGATGCACCATGCAAAATTGTTGGAATGAGAAAGGTAAAAATAAAGCAAAGGAATGGAAACCAATGGTTGTTGAAAGAGGTAATACATGTTCTAGAGCTAAGAAAAAATGTAATTTCAACAGGGCAATTGGCAAGTGAAGGTTGTATATCTATATTTACAAATAAGGCATGGAAGGTCACCAAAGGATCATTGGTGATAACAAAAGGAGAGAAGGTAGGTACATTGTCTTTATGTACAGGTAATACCGACTCTTCTATCTCTTTAGCTTCTACAGGAGTGAATACAACATTGTGGCATCATAGGCTTGGACACATGAGTGAGAAGGGGATACATATACTTCACAAAAGAAATTTGTTGTCAGATATTAAACAAATTGTTTTAGATTTCCGTGAGCATTGCATTTATGGAAAACATAAGAGAGTCAGATTTCTCAGAGTCAGAAAAGAAAAGAAGAGTGAAAGGTTAGAGCTTGTGCATACATATGTATGGGGACCAAATCAGGTATCATATCTTGGTGGCTCTCGTTATTATGTTACTTTTATTGATGATGCAACTAGAAAAACTTGGGTTTATTGCATTCGACAAAAATATGATGTTTTTGATACTTTTAAGAAATGGAAAGCTTTGGTTGAGAATGAGACAGGAAAAAGGTTGAAGTGTCTCAGATCAGACAATGGAGGTGGATATTGCAGCAAGGATTTTGAGGATTACTGTTCATACCATGAGATTCGTAGAGAGAAGACAGTTCCAGGAACACCACAAGAAAATGGCGTGTCAGAAAGGATGAACAGGACAATCATGGAGTGTGCAAGGAGTATGGGATTGCATGCTAGGTTGCCCTTACAGTTCTAGGCAAATGTTGTAGATATTGTTGTTTACATAATAAATAGAGGACC
>JASDQU010103375.1:278517-306635 GCA_032191745.1 Picea mariana | reverse complement strand
TTCCAGGAACACCACAAGAAAATGGCGTGTCAGAAAGGATGAACAGGACAATCATGGAGTGTGCAAGGAGTATGGGATTGCATGCTAGGTTGCCCTTACAGTTCTAGGCAAATGTTGTAGATATTGTTGTTTACATAATAAATAGAGGACCTTCAAGCTCTTTGAATGGTGGAATTCCAGAGGAGGCATGGACAGGTAAAAAGGTAAACTATTCTTTTTTGAAGACTTTCGATTGTGGAGCATTTTTCCATGTTGATAAAGAAAATAGAACAAAGCTTGAGGAAAAATCCAAGAAGTGTACCTTTATTGGATACGGTGTTAATGATTTTAGTTATCGCTTATGGGATTATGAAAATCACAAAATCATTAGGAGTAGATATGTCATATTAATTGAGAAGGTCATGTACAAAGATCGATTGCAGGGAAAGATACAAGAAAAAGAAAAACCAAAATACACAGTGCTTGATGAGATCACTGAAAAAGAAATTCCAAAGGTACCAGAAAATCAAAATGTACAACAACAAGAGAATCAAGTACCTCAAACTCTGCAAGTGTTGTTAGAAGATCTACTAGGTTAAGTAGACCCCTTGAACAATACTCTCCTTCATTGTATTATTTATTGTTGACTGATTCTGGTGAACTAGAATGTTATGAAGAGGTAATGCAGGTAGACAATAAAAAGAAGTGGGAGCAAGGCATGAAAGAGGAAATGGATTCCTTGGTAAATAACCAGACTTGGGACTTGGTTTAGTTGCCTGCAGGAAAAAGAGCATTGCATATTAAATGGGTTTCCAAGTTGAAGGAAGAAGCTGGAGGCAAAATGCGGTACAAGGCTAGACTTGTTGTAAAGGGGCTTGCACAAAATAAAGGTATAAATTTTGATGAAATATTTTCTCTTGTTGTTAAGATGACTTCAATTAGGACTATTTTAAGTCTTGTGGAAGTAGAAGATTTGCATATTGAATAGTTAGATGTAAAAACAACTTTTCTCCATGGGGATTTGGAGGAAGATATTTATATGCAACAACCACAGGGGTATGAGGTCAAAGGGAAGGAGAATTTGGTATGCAGGTTGAGGAATATATTGTATGGCCTAAAGAAAGATCCAAAGTAGTGGTATTTAAAGTTTGAAAGGTTTATGATAGAACAAGGTTATAATAGATGTCATTCTGATCACTATGTTTATTTTAAAAGGCTAGAAAATGGAAGCTATATTATCTTGCTATTGTATGTAGATGGCATGCTTGTTGCAGGGTCTAATATGCATGATAGAAATGTGCTCAAGAAGAAATTATCTAATTCATTTGAGATGAAATATTTGGGTGTTGCAAAGAAAATCCTTGGTATGAGAATAGTAAGAGATAGGAAAAATCGCAAATTGACATTGTCTTAGGGTGAGTACATAGAGAAGGTGTTGGAGAGGTTTAGAATGCAGAATGCAAAAAAAGTTAGTACACCTTTGGCCAACCATTTCAAATTGACTAAGGAAATGTGTCCCAAGACACAGGAGGAGATAGAATACATGTCCAGGGTCCCTTATTCATCAGGAATTGGCAGCTTGATGTATGCGATGGTTTGCACAATACCAGATATTGCACATGAAGTGCGAGTTGTGAGCAGGTATATGAACAATACAGGTAAAGAACATTGGGAGGTAGTAAAGTGGATTCTTAGGTATTTGAGAGGTACTGCTACTCATGCATTATGTTTTGGAGGTTCAGACACTGTTCTACAGGGATATGTTGATTCAGATATGGTAGGTGATAAAGATACCAGGAGGAGCACCACAGGGTATGTTTTTATTGTAGGTGGAACAACAGTAAGTTGGACTTCAAAACCGCAAAATGTTGTTTCACTTTCAACAACAGAAGCAAAGTATGTTGCTACTACAAAGGCTAGTAAATAAATGATTTGGTTTCAAAGGTTTATGGAGGAATTGGGAAAGAAGCAGGAGAATAGCAGGTTGTACTGTGACAGTGAGATCGCCATTCATCTTGCAAAGAAATCAACCTTCCATTCGAAGACTAAGCATATACAACTCATGTATCATTTCATACGATCCATCTTGGAAGATGGACATTTGAAGTTGGAAAATATACATACTAGCCATAATCTTGCAAACATGTTAAAAAAAGGGAGTAACCAGGGATAAACTGAGTTCCTGCTCAATTTTAGTTGGTCTTCAAGCATGAAGATGAGAAATTTTATAGGTCCAAGAAGGATCATAGACCAGTAGATACAATAGAAGTGGAGTTGTTGAGATCACTCTCCAAGTGGGAGATTATTGGTTGTGGAGCCTGATTATCTTCCCGATTCATAGGTCTTTGTTTCCAGCCATGTTTATAGCCCATGAAGATTGTACAACCCGGAATAAAGTACACCCCTCCACATGGGGGGGTTCCAGGGGGAGGCTTCCCCCCACTACGGGGTCCGTGGGGCTCATCCCCCCTGGTGGGGGCAAGCGGGGGTGGTTCGATTAAGGCAAAGAAACATAATATTGGCACTTAGGAAGCACCTAAAATGGAAATTATTGGAGACTATTGGGACAATGAGACTGTCACCCAAGTCATCGATCTACTCAAGGAGTAAGGGGACTTTTTTCCCTACTACTTCTTAGAAATGAAGGGAATAACAAGATCTTTGGGGGCGATGAATATTCAACTCTATCCAAATGCCAAACCAGTCAAGAGGAGGCCTTATCAATTACATCCTAAATATAAATAAAAGGTGTGTCGAAATGGATTAATCCCATAGTGGTGCAACCGAAGAAAACATGTGACATTCGGATTTGTGTATACTTGAGAAGCCTTAATGCATCATGTGTCCATGACCCTTTTCCTACACCTTTCACCAATGAGGTTTTGGAGAATGTTGGGGGGAAAGAATCCTACTCTTTTATAGATGGATTTGCAGAGTATCATCAGGTTCGAATTACAGAGGAGGATCAAGCCAAAACTACCTTTGCAATGGAGTGGGGATCTTTTTCTTATACGGTGATATTGTTTGCACTAAAGAATGCGCCCACAATTTTTTCCATGATTGTGGTCGCAACCTTTAAATAATTCATCCACAAGTTTCTGGAGGTTTACTTGGACGACTAGACAATGTTCAATTTGTTAAAGGAGCACATGAAATATCTTTGATTGATATTGGATTGATGCCACCAACTCTAGATCTCTCTAAACTTAAAGAAGTGCATCTTTAGCAGCTCGTTTGGAATTTTTTTGGGACATGTGGTCTGTAAGGATGGATTGTTGGTTGACCAAGAGAAAATTGATGCCATATTGGATATGGTATCCCCCACATTAGTTCACAAGTTGTGCACCACATTGGGCCACATAGGATATTACCGATGGTTTATCCATAGATATACCAATTTTTTTTCCCCGTTGGAGAAGCTACTACACAAAGATACTAAGTACATTTGGACACAGGAATGGCATGAAGCCTTGGATACTCTAAAAGAGAAACTAGTCACTATGCCAATTCTGGTTTTTCCCGACTGGTATAATCTCTTTTATGTTCATGTCGATGCCTCATCCATTGTATTGGGAGTATTTCTTATGCAACCAAGTGAACGTAACATTGACCATTTGGTCTATTTTGTCACAAGTTTTCTGATGCCAAAAATAATTATACAACCACTAAGCGCGAGGGCCTTGCCATGCTATATGCCTTGCAGAAGTTTCAACATTACTTGTTGGGGATCCCTTTCAAATTCTTTACATTCCACTCCACACTCAAGTATTTGGTCAACAATCCAGTGTTAGGAGGAAGAATATGTCACTAGTTGTTGCTCTTTCAGGAGGTTGATTTTGAAGTCATGGTCAAGTCGAGAAAATATAATGTTAGCCCAGATCATCTGTCACAGATTTAAACTTGGGAAGCTAGTAAGAGTCTCGATGATGAACTCCCTGATGCACAAATATTTCACGTTGAGGCAGTTCCTGATCAATTGGCCAAGATTGTTTAATTCCTCACGTCAAGAGAAGATCCAACAGGGTATACCCCGACCCAATGCCATCAACTAGTAACCCATAACACATATTATCAGTTTATTGTCGTCCAACTATACAAACTAGGAGGAGATGGTATTTTGTATAGGTGTTCCTTTGAACACGAATGAGACCCATTTTGTATGAAGCACTTGAAGGTATTTCCGGGGGACACAATGAGGGCAAGGAAACCACGTGGAAATTTTTGCATGCAGGGATTTGGTGGCCCTCACTCTTCACAGATTCCAAGGAATATTGTAAGCATTGTGACGTATGTCAATGGATTGGAAAGCCTTTCCGAAGAGATAAGATTCCCCTATTTCTAGTCACAACATTGGAACCATTTGAAAAGTGGGCAATTGATTTCGTGGGCCCGATTAATCCCCCCATGCGCTGGATGGGGGCGACTACATTATTATGGCCACTGAATATTTGACGAGATGGGTCAAAGTCATGTTGGTTAAGGAATACACAATGGAAATGACAACATGATTCACTTTTGGGAATGTGATTACCAAATTCAATTGTCCAAAGGTGCTAATGAGTGACGAGGGCTCACATTTTTTGAATGAAACCATTCAACAACTCACTTAGGAGTTCATGATCCACCACCAAAACAACACTCCCTATCATCCTCAAACTAATGGTACGGTTGAAGCTTTCAATAAAATTTTAGAACATGCTTTAACCAAAGTTTGTAATGTGCAACATGGCGATTGGGATCAACACATCCCTGCAGTATTATGGGCATATAAAAAAAATTGCAAGAGGTTGACAAAGTGCACACCATTCAGATTGGTCTACGGTAAAGAAGTGTTCATGCCGCTAGAATTTGTCATTCTCAGCCTTTGGGTTGCTCTAGCGACTCAGATGACGGACAAACAATCCCTTCAACAATGGTTAGATGAACTTATGGAGCTAGAGGAGGATCGTATGATGATGGGATTCATCCAAGTAGTTGAAAATAAAAGAAAAAAGGCATGGCATGATCGCAACATCTGTTAGAAAATACTTCAGCCTAGATCTTTTGTCTTGTTATATGATGGTAAATATTTACAGCACCATGACAAGCTACATATGCGTTGGTTGGGTCCTTTATGTCTGGTTTGCAACAATGAAGCTGGTGCTTCCAATATGGATACATTATAGGGACAACCGCTCAAGGGACTTATTAATGGAAACATGTTGAAGGTGTACTATGACCCGTAGGGGTCATCTGTCACTCAGCTCCCTTTCTCTGTCTTGAAGTTATGTAGAGTATAGTTAGCGTAGGATGTACAATAGGTAGAATAGTACATAGTTGGAATCATTTTCCATTTTGGCAGCACATTGTACACTCCCGTCACACAGGGATATTAGATAGATTGACAATTTTGTCGATTCCAAAGATTTCCAATTCAAGTCGAAGTTATGGCCTCCATACAAAGTATTGGCTCTAGCAGGAGATTCCCACGAGACTAGGTTGGGATACCTGGTTTTACGTGAACTTGAAAGGTCAAGCAATCCGATATGACCAGATCACCCATAGCCTTGGCACATAATTAGTTATGATGCCACACTTCAAAAAGCACATCACTAGTACGACAGATCCAAACATTTATCTCCCCGTTTATGGGATTTGTCGGGGATCTACAGTTATTCTCCGATCAATCATATTGTTCGGTTCTTTGTTTCATTTTGGTTGACACCTCTGCCTGTGACCTACTCTATATATATTATCATCCGCCCATGTGGTCATTGGAGAATTTCTCCATGTCCCTTTCTCTCTTGCTCCCACTCATTTCCCACGTCCCTGTTTTCTCCCCACTCACTATTATCTGGCCACTTTTCATTGATCCTACCATCTCTCAATTGAGGCCCCCTGCCATGGCCTAACTTCACAAACATTCTAGGGCGTGCAATTCCCAGTTAATTGAAGCATCTTGAGAACCCACGACCGAATTTTCACGTATATTGGCATTCCATCATCAACTACTCGAGAAAGGTCCCACCATCTTATTCTCTAGAATGACACCGTTGAGTCCCACACATTTCCCTACATTGTGCTTTGAAGTTTGAACAATACACTAGCTCTCTAGACCCACAACTAGTTTGTGTGTTGCTTTGGATAATCACCTTTGTTGAAGTGGATAACCCAAGGTTGTGGGATCTTTGTTCCACTGGACTAGGAGGTCCTCGTCTTCTGTCTTATATTGCGAGAAAAAAATATTCAAGTAGAGGATGATTCTCTCTCTCTCTATGGAAATTTTCCTCAGGATCTACTTATTATAGGTCTATGAGTAACTAGTCGAAGTTCTAGAAATTTTGTTTCAGTTCAACTAGGGGGTTGGTGTTTGGATGATGTGATTTAAATAGATCCCTCATTACTCACCACATACACCATCAAAGGGAAATATTTGAGCATCTAGCCAAATGAAATCCAAAGCCATCGCTTACCTTAGGGCTTGCTCAACTCATTCTAGAACCTGTGTTGGGTTGCAATTATAGCTGGGATAGATGATTTTCTCTTACTCAAACCCAATTGCAACCATATCTTGCTTTGATGCTTTGGTTCATCACTGATGATGATTTTCTATTACTCAATTCCATTAGCAACTATTCCATGTTGCAATTGGCTCGAGGATGAGCCAAATAATAGTGATGGGGGCCTGTTGGCACCTAAAATTTTGGGCTAATATTGTGCACGCACAAACGAAGTTGTATGTGCCTATTCTATTTTTGTGCACACCCAAGAAACTACACAAAGGATAAAAGGAGGCACACACGCTAGATCCAGTTTTGATATTTGCATGCCAGTTCGAGTTCTACCAATGCACGTTGGTTTGAGTTTTTGGATGCGTGCCAGGAATCAAGAAGACAACGCCTACAGGCCGAAATCAAGAAAATAATATTCGAGAAATATCCTCGAATGATTACTACCAGTAGCACGAGGAAACGTGGAGAAAAAATAAGAAAAGCTATCAAGGTAGTTAAGATTGCCTTGATTTTAGAAAGGCTACATGGAATGTAAGTAGGTGACAGAAGTGTGCAGGACTAGCAGCAGGAGGAGAGAGTGGGGCAGAATTGAAAGAGATAGAGCATTAGAGCCAAGAAGCCGATATAAGGAAGCAATTGCACCAAAAAGAGAGTTAGCGAATTTGCTAGTTGTTGATTGTTAGCTAGATAGATTATGAACCTATGGATTACTGGTGTGATCAAGATTACTCTAAGACGATTTTTTGTAATGTCTCCTATCATAAGCCTAAGTCTATTGTATCTCTGGAGTCTAAAAGGATGCAAATGGCGCGATGTAATGTAATTATTGGGAATTATCTGAAGAAAAGTAAGAATCTGTTGTTGTCAATGTATGGTTTGCTTAATATATGTATGTGATTGATTGGATTGTGATGATAATAAAGATGCAAGGATTCTAGACCTATATTGTGTCTATTTTGTGTCCAATTGAATGTGTTTCTTCTATTATTCCTTTCTAATTGCTAAGCAATTTGTAATGAACTGTATGAATATCAACATGAATGGATCTCTTTTTGTGTAGCCCTTCATCCCCGACACAAGACTAGGTGATCTCTATGTTCCTCATAGCGTATCGGGTGAGATTTTCTTCAACCTTGGCTGAGGATTGATTTGCCGATGCTTTGGGGTTTTTTTTGGTTGCCTTTGGATGAACCTTGGGTATTAACCCCCCAATATTAATAAAGACATGTGAAAGTGTGAAACGAATGAACACAAGAGTAATGAATTTCATATGCTTAATGTAGCCAATTAGTTTAAGCATTTGGGGAGAAGAAAGACCAATGAGGGCATTCAACGAGATAAGCGGTTCAACTTCTGGTGGATCAGAGGGTGGGGTATGATCATCAGCTCAAGATATCTCTTCAGAAGGGGGAACATATTCATCCTCTTCAGAAACATCCTAAAAAATGGCCATGAAAAGTTTTTGTTCCTTACAGTTGTGCCCCCCAAAAAAACTTTCATCACAATTATAGCAAAGACCCTTGAATTGGAATTCAACCATTTCTACCCTAGTTAATTTTTCGATCTTGATAGGAGTGGAATGAGGGGTTGAATTTGTGGGTCAAGGGTGAAGAATAAAGGATGGTTTTATTTTTTGGGACGAGACTATCTGTTTCACTTCCTTGGTGTGTTGAGTAGCTTCCAACCAAGTCTGGGGTTGAACCATGGGGACATGGGATCAAATGTCATCCTTTAGGACACTAATAAATCATTCTCGGAAGGAGGTGTTGGAAATGTCATTGGTTCAGAAAGCCAGTTTCTCAAGGGTGGAAATATATTCTTCCACTGGACGAAACTATTTCAGCTTGTTCAAATGGTTTAGATGATGTGTGTCAATGTTAAAGCATTCATAAAGATATACAACAAACTGGGTCCAATCAATATACCCTTTGTGTGAATTTTTACACCATTACCACCATTGCCAACGTTCATGATCCAAATAAAGGACACTGATACAAAGTTTTGCCAAATCATCGACAATTCCATGCAAGGAGAAATAATGTTCCATTCGAGTGACCTATCCCGTGGGATTTGGGTCATCAAATTTATTCACGTCAAGTTTGGGAAGACGAATTTCACGATGAGGAGGGATAGAATGAAATGGCATGGTCCGAGAGGAGTCAATTCCTTCTGGGTGAGAATATTGTTCAGAGGAGGTAGGGCCCCTGAATTGACTCATCCATGTGTGCATCTTTTCATAGGGGTGAAGGTTTCTTGTCATGTGTTCAAAGAGGGTGTCAATTTTGGAGTTTAGGGTGGAATTGAGAATATCAATATTGGCATTGAGGTGTTTAATTTTATTCTAGGTCTTGGTGAGTGTTGGCGCGTAGGGTAGAACCTAGGTTCATACAATTAATCAACCAACAAAAACCTTAGACAATGGCCCTTTCGACATCACCTGCAAGCAAGTGAAGTCTCACCCAAGGCATCTAGAGGGGATGCAGGAACCAAGTTTCTGCAGTGATGAGGGGAAGTGGAGCATTCAACATGTTCTTACTAACCATCTATTCCCATGCGCAGTTTCATTAGCTAACAATTCTTATCATTCCTTATACCATGTGCACGACATTACTCTACTTATCATTTGTTCATTCATTCATTACTTCAGTATGTGACACTAAATCAACATAGGCCTATTCAGAATACTAACCTTTATCATCATTGTGCATTAACAGTAACATACTAACGATTCAACATATCTATGTTATTCATCTATTGCATTCATCAGAAAAAGAAAATACTCATACCATCACATCAAGACACAAGTTTAATGTGGTTCACCCCAATCTTGGGCTACGTCCACAATGACTAGCTTATTATATTATTAATTTATAATTGTCTTACAATTTTGAATTGCGCTTACAAAATATGCAACAATAACATTTTCCAAACTTGCCTAGTCATTCTGCTGCAGTGTGAGCCTACCTCTAAAATCCTCAGTCATACATCTGCATACTTAGCCAAATTATCGACTAAACTTACGAACAATCACTCAACAATTCACTATTGACCTACCAACTCCTCTACCCATAAACCCTTTACTTATTTATACATAAAAGTAGGGATAAGCTTGTTACAATGGTAGTTACAAAGTGGACAAAATGTCCCAAAAACATCAACGGTTTATAACCATTTTCCGCCTTTTACGCACCGCTCCGTCACTTTTCCTTCTGTTGCATGCTTTGAATCCTTAGACTCTGCTTCACATCGCACACTCTAGTCCATATTCTAACTTCCTTTTATTCTTTACTATTATTATTGCATAGATCCAAAAACTTGTCAAAAATTGTCCAAAAATGCCTCTCCAATAGTGAGGTTAGTGAACAAGGCATTGAGGCGATTGTCGACTTCTTAGTTGCGGGTTTGGGCCATGGTGGAGGGAAGCGACAAGAATTGGGTTGGTGGGTCTGTACAAAAAGGGGTTATGGGTGACAGGTACCACTACAATCAATGCAAAGAGAGTATTCTAATGGGATAGGTCCCAAATAAGGGTGCCAGAGAGGGTGGGTGGGTCTAGAGAGAAAAAAAAGTCTTAGAAGTGATGGATACCACTATGATCAGGGTGAAGAGAGGAATCCAGTGGGATAGGTCTCAAATAAGGGTACTGGTGGGACCACTAGTTTGTTTTCACTCCTATGGAGTTACACTCTGGTCTGAAGAATATTTTAGTGACCAAATGGCCAAATTTTTAGTAGTTAAATTTGTGTAGTAATTTCACAACCTCCATGCATGAGGTAGGGTTGTGCTGCAAAATTTCCCCTCTGTTTCTGTTCTGTTTTGTTCCAACAAGAAGGGTTATGGTTTTGAGGGTTACTATGGAATTTTTTTTTCCATGTGCTATAGCTCTCTAATATACTAATGGGGTCCATTAGTAGTACTCAACCCAATATCTCAGGGCACCAACTAAGGAGGATCGATTGTACCCTTAGTTGTACTACTTGATTACCTAGGTATGCAATAGTAGTCTTCTTGAGTGATGTTCTCGGTACCACTATAGCAGTCAGGTGACCGATAGGTTGATCTATAACTAGTTTTAGGAGACCTATGGGACTCCCTATATACCTGAGGGTATGTGGGAGTGAATGTTTGTGTACATGTATGGTGTAATGTGGTACTAATTGAAGGGGTACCGATAGGGGTTACATAGGTTTCAACAAGGTGAAACAATGTGTTTCAAGTAACCTATGAAACTGATTATATTTCCTACCTATAGTCTTCCCCAATCACAATTTTACTCACCGAACGACATATCACTATGCTTTAAAGACATCGACAATACACCTCTCTAGCCTGAAATTTTTTTTTGGTCTAAAATTCTGGAGAGGAAAGTGCTTTGATACCACTTGTAAGGTACCAAATGTATTATGCAAAGTAGAAATATTTTTTTTTATGACAAGTATCAATAGACGAGAATAATATAGAGAATAAGAACACCATAAATTATACCTTTATTTATATAAATCTAAGTTCACTTTCCTCTTCGAGGGGGAAATATCCAAAAGAGAAGAGCCCAATTACAAAATAATTCTCAAGACAAAACTCTTCCATGCTTGTACTCCTATTTATACTATTTCAATCTTCCAGAGAACATTCTAGAGGAAGATATTTCTAAAAGTGGAACCTTCTATTAAGTCTTCTTACATTAGACATGTTCACATTATTACATAGGCCTTATTTACTAATGCCGACCTTTATTACATAGAAAATGTATAATTATATCTACTTGAGGGGTTAGGGAGGTTTGGACCCTAACACTTTTACCCATGATGCATACATGGAGAGATAAACAAAATATGAGGAATTCAAGGAGGTGTTTCAACAACTACAGGTCCAAACTCATATAAAAGAAGGTGATGACAATATTGACTATCATTTCCAGAATGGTTTACTCTACAAGCTCGATAATCTCTATGTCCTCAAAGGTGAACGACTTCAGCTCATGAGAGAGGCTCACACCTCCAAGGTTGTAGGACATTTTGGTGTTCGAAAGACAGTTACCAATTTACAGTGGTATGTGTACTGGCCCAAAATGAAAGAAGATGTAGCATGGTATATTATTTGATGTATACTTTGTTGTACTGGTAAGCCCAATAATAAGAAACAAGGTATATACTATCCCTTACCTGTACCCACTCGACCTTGGGAAAGGATTTCCATGGAGTTTGTGGGAGGTTCACCAACAACCATGAAGGGACATGAGTATCTATTTAACTATCTATTTCTGGTGGTTGGCATATTTATCAAGATTTGCATTCTCATGCCTTGTAAAAATTCCATCAAAGGACAAGAAGCAACAAACATGTTCTTTGAGAAGGTTTGGGTGCACTTCGAGATACTAAGGAACATTATCTCAAACATGGATACCATGTTTCTCAGTGCATTTTGGACTACATTGTGGGAGAATATGGACACTAAGTTGAAGATATATACAACCTTCCATCCAAAGACATAAGTATTCAACAAGCCTTTGGTGCATCTTTGCAGGGGTTATAATCATAAGCATCTGAAGACTTTGCATGAAAATTTGCTCTACATACAATACTCTTATAATAGAGTAGTCCACACTTCTACTATTAAGTCACCTTTTGAATCTTTCTTTGGATATTTGTCACCTTCACCTTTGGATGTTGTATATGGAAAACAAGGAGGAGTGAGAGAGGACCTCACAGGAGATGAATTGAGCACAAAAAAAATTGTTGAGAAGATGAAGAAAATCCATTTGCAAGTACATGAGATGTTGAAGAAGTCACAAGAAAAATACAAGGCCATACATGATCAACACAAAATTGATAATCCATTCAAAGTGGGAGATATAGTTTGGTTACAACTAAACAAGGAAAGACTATAGGGTCCTGGTAAGAAGATCAAGGCTCTGTGGTATGGACCTTTCAAGATATTGGATAAGGTGGGATATAAAACCTATAGATTTAGTCTACCCCCATACATGCATATTTACTTAGTAATGAATGTGGAGAGTATCAAACATTACGAGCCTTCCATGTTGGATTAGGAGGAAACGCAAGTCGTACCTTCCATAGAGGGATTAGCACTAGATGCTCAAGTAGAGTTGGTAGAGGACACGATTTTGCAGAAGTGGTCCAGAACTACAAGACAGGGGAAACATGACCTTTGGCAGATTGGTTTGAATGTCCAGGAAAAACAAAGTGGTACTCCAGGGAGAAGGTAGAGGAAAAATTTCCTCAGCTCATTTAGTAAATATTTTCGTGACCAAAAGCCTCCCTAAATGGGGATGCATGATCCATATTGGATCATTATATTATTTTTCATCTATCTCGATGCTTTATGGGTGAAAAAATTGGAGGAATATACTTGTAGGGGCATTTTAACGACTAGTCCAAATTTGGAAATTTAGGTCCAAAAAAACCATTTGAAATCTTCCAGATCCATTTTGAGGCATCACACGACATTTTTTATACTCTAAAAATTACTATAGAGATGCCAACTATATTCTACACATTGAGATCTTCCAACAATGGAAGAATAACCTCAATCAAAGTTCATAGGCAAAAGTATGCCTCCCGCAATTTGACCTACCGTATTGATCACCGTGGTGCGAGTGGATGCCACATCAACCCCCATTACTTAAATGTGTGGGGCTAGCCAGATAGTGTATTTTCTAGAACATTCTAGAAGGTCCAAACCCGATCACTAATTGAGGGTTGAGGAAGTCAATACACTAACCCTAGACGGCTATCGAGCTATGTTAAATATCGGGCCGCTAGGAGGAGAAGGGTTTCCATTATTTTGAATTGTATCTTGTTCCATAGCAGAGAATAATAGTTGAGAGTGGTATTTTGTTATAATAACAGAGGAGGAGATATTCTGTAGTAGCCATATAGGCCACATTATCAAAGTCAACTCCATAGAGAGTGCCTCTTTCTTTGTACTTGCATTCGAAGAAAAGAAAGTAGAGTGAACTCACCTTCTAGTTGGGTTTTCTCTCGTATTGGGTTTCTCGAGTCATATCTAATGTTTATTTGTGGATGGTGTGTATATTTGTTTATGTTCTCTATTTTTCACATTACATCTATTTCGTAAATAATTAAAGAATATGTGATCTAAAGGAAATTAACGTTCACAATAAATATTTCCGTATTTTATTAGGTCTGTTGTGATGAACTATCCAATGGAATATCCATGACATTTTACAAATCACCAATGTTACTTGACTTCTGACCTTGATTTAGTGAAGGCTTTCCTGTGCTATCATGTCTGTCCCATGAATTTGTCTTCCCTCTAAGAACAAAAATTTCTCTCAAAAGTTATTTTTTTGATAGTACCCTTTTAAGTCTCCTAGAAATAAATTTTGAGGAGGTAAGGTTATCCTCATTAGGAATCGGGGCTATGAAGGTAGTGTTGAAGGCTCCTAGCATTTTTCTAGTGGTTCTAGTGGCCTCCACCACTCTTCTTAGATCATCTTCTATGAATTAATATTATCCCAAAAAGAATTCCACAAGGAGGCCATATGGCCCTGGAATTTTATCCCTTTGGAAGCTTTGTAAAGTTTGTAGTAGTTCCCATTTCCCCGCTTCTTTCATCAATTCCTCGTTGTCCTCCTGAGTGAAAAAACTAGGAAATGATTTGGATAGCCTAATAACTTTAATAATAGTTTCCTGAGAGTCCTCCTTGAAAATATTTGAGAAGTAGTTGACTTCTTCTACAATGTCCTTCAAATTTGTTGCCCAACTATCATTTCCTTTGTCAATTTTTCTAATAGAGATTTTATTTTTTCTTATGTTTGCATATATATATGAAAGATCTTGGTGTTTTCATCACTTGCTTGAAGCCAAATGGCTCTACTCTCGATCCTCCATTCTCTCTCTTTTTACATCAACACGTTCCTCTTTTTTTCTTCCAATAGCTTCACCTACATCTTTTGGGTCTCATTCAATACTCAAAACATGTACTATTATATAATATATCCATCCCTTCTTCCAATTCTCTAAAGATCTTGTCATCTTTTCATTTTTTGTCCTTGTCCCATTAGGCTACTACCTTCTTTTCCTCTTTCAAATTTTATTGGAATTGTATCTAAGATGATTATTTGAGGATCAATCATATGATTTCCAACAAGATTTAATCTTTACAAACTCCTCCATCTTCATCCAGATTGGATTTAGTTTGAAGGTACTATCTAGCTTTTCCTGTGTAGCAACTATTTCTAATACAAATGGGCATTGGTCATATTCTCCTCCTGAGGCGGCCCACTATTTTACTCGAGTAATTTTGTCTATAAAGCCTTCAAAGATTAAAAATTGGTGAAACCTCTTTGTGACTATATCATCCCTAGTTCTTTTATTTATCTAGGTTGGAGACAACTTTGCTAGTCCAATGTCCAATAGGCCCACTTCCTACAATTTATGAAGACCTATCCCAATATGAAATCTATTTGGGATACAGGTCCCTATATTTTAAAGGCTTCTAAAGTGAAATTTAGGTGTCCCCCTATCACCACAAGGTCATTCCAGAAGCATTCTAATTTTTAAAACTTATCCCAGTAGTCCATCTTGTTCGAGTACAACCTATAATGAACATAAAGTTCTTTTCTCATATCCATGGAGAAGAGGGAAACCCGTAGGTCGGGAGGAAAATAAAAAGAATTGGTTTGGGTGAAGGAGCACCTCTACCATCCAATTATATCCCCACCATATCTCCCAATAACATAAATAAATTTGAAATCCCACCCACTCAAAAATTTAGAAAGTTCATGTATTGTTTTCTCTCCTTTGGTCATAATTGTTAGAAATAAAAGGTGTGCTCGTTTCACCGTAGACAATATATAAATATTGTCACCCAACCATAAGCACAAATGCCATCTCCGAGCACCTTAACCCTGACAGAAAAAATAATTCCGAAAGCAAACCTTAGAACCAATATCCAACCAAGGTAGCATACCTCTCTCCATAGCTAGTGTACCAAGAAGAAAGTCCAAACCATAACCAAGCAGAAAGTCCAACCATAACCAAAGAGCAAGTTACTACTGCAACAAGTGCATCTCTCCTCTAGTCATGCGCACCACTTGTACTTATGCAGTTGTGAGAGTGAGTGTGTCAAATGAGATCTAGTTCCCTCTTATTTATAGTCCTCCAAGTGACCTAACTGGGATGACTTATACTTCTGGAGGATAATAATTTAATATAAATTATTATCTTGAGCTGACTTGTCTTCGAAGGTTATTTCCTAACCTTATGGGGTTTCTCTTGCTTCCTGGAATATTCTAGACTCGTCAAAGGTTACATGTAGAGGTTAATACCTCCCGCAACTACCATAATATCAACAATAATTTCCCGAAGCAAGATAATAGAGGCTTTTAATGACTCTATTAACCTCTTGATGGCCAATTTATTAGAGGATATGTCCAACCCTTGGTTGTTTAATGTCATATATATCATTTAACACCCTCACCAGGGGAATTTTCTCTCAGGGCCTCTATCAATGAAAGATACTTTCCACATCATATTTCCGAGGATGCTTGTTTTTGTGCCATGGGTAAGTGAGACTTTCTCTCTCTTTGATTAGGTTTTTTATTTTTCTCTTCTAGAAACCCTAACCCCCTACCACATTTCTAGGTAAGTCAAGTGTTCCCTTACCCCCGGGCCTTAAGTTGCATTTGGAGGATTCTTGGGGAGAGAAATCTCTAGAAATAAACTATGCATCTATTCCTTGCTTAGGGGATGCAAATTTCTTTACTTGGACATTAACTTCTGCTAGAGGACTTTCAATTGCAAGTAAAGGAATGAAAGTTGGGGAGACAAGATTTTTTATGTTAGTTAGGCTAGGAATTAATTCACTAATATATTCCAACTCTTTAGGTTCTACCTGTAGCCCCCAATATCCAAAAATGAAATTTTTTAGTGGAATTTGTTTTGCAAGGGGAAATAATCTAAGAGGACTTACTCAAAGATAGCTTGTCAAATTTATTGTCACTAACCACCTCCAAAATTTGATCCTTGTGAACGCCTTATGATGAAAAATCCTCCTTTTTTTTGTGTGGGATAACTGGATGCTTTTTGTTGACCCTCTTATTCCTACTTACCTCAGGTTTTCTCTGAATGACAGGAATTTCTACCAATTCCACTCCCAACAGTTTTGGTTGAGTTTTGTGCATCCATACCTTCCTCTGATAAGGGTATGAGCAGTCCACTGCTAAATTCCCATAACTATGGCATCACCCACACTCAAAGGGAATGCCTTCATAGTCCAAAGTTAGTTGGTAAGAGCCTTTCCCACACTTAATGACCATTTCCTCTGCCAATTCCTTAATTGTCTCTAAGCCCATTAATATTATTTCCATGAGTACCTTGTATTACGAAATATGTAATATGCTTTATAGTACAAACAAAGAGCATTCCCTATTGCTTCAAATACCTCCTTTTACCATAAAACAAGATGTAGACTCTGAATGTGAACCCATACTGGAAGGATATCAACCCGTGTAGTTCTCACATTGAAGTCTAGATGCCACTTCTTAAAAAATAAATTTTGAGAACCCCACTTCCATCTACTATGAAAAACTTAGTTTAGCTCAGTCACTATTTTGAATACCCAAAATAACCATCCTTTAGCTAAAGTTGTAATGTGAGGATGCTATCTGACCATAGGTTCAAAATTTTCCTCGGTCCATTCCTCAAGACTATCCCTACTCATATTCCTACCAAGGAACTGACTGAAACCCACCTTTTCTTCCAATTACATCACATCATTGAGCTTGATTTTGGCCCCTAAGTTCAGGCTTAATAGCTCCTCCAATTTCTTTATTCATTTTCATTTCTTGGGTCTCCTTTCCCCTTCTAGAGAAGGGTTCCCTTAACTCCCTACTTCAACCATACTGGAGCTGCTCATGAGGGTAGATTCCAAGGATTTTCCAATAAATCCTTCCTACAATTTAATTGATAAGAAATCAAAATGATTACAAAATGAAAGATCAAGCTCCCCATAGGAGGCCAATATTGGGTCATTGGTACAATACCTTTGTAGTGTTGAGTAAATACTCTAGTCTTTTCAAACTAGTGGATTGAAAAGGCAATATTTGTAGGATCCTTTCATTGTGTGTTGTAGTTGGTGTGACTAAAGTAGCATTAATTCCCTCTAGGAAACCATCATCGCAACCTTATGCCCTCACCTCTAGCTTGGATCCCACCCTAGAATTGATATTGAATAGAATTTGTGCCATCTCACTGAGTCTATTCAATGTGTCGTTCTTCAACGATTGTTCCCTTATAGGGTACCTCCTCCCCGCACCCACAGGTGTTCTCTGTGTACGAATAATCGATCTTGTCCACATCAATTGGCCCTCCAGTAGGTTAGCTAAGTAATCCAGGTTTCCTCTTCCATTTCCAGCTACGGTGCTACATCCTCCACCCTCTAGAAAATTGAGATTTCCTTAGCTTGATATTGACGGGAACCCTAGTCCACTCCTATAGAAAACCATGTCCATATCTTGCCTCCAACACAATCAATTAATCTCCCACTTTAAATTAGGTCATGCTCAAGCTTCTTCAAGGGATATCATAAATTAATTTGACCACAAGAATGCTTCGACTTAAGTTCGCAGCATCTCATACTTAAAAAACTAAATTCTTTAGGCCGATTTCCTAAGCAGGTCATGCTTAAACACCATATTGTATAATAACACAGTTGATGAGTTGTTTGAGAAGTTATCGTGCCAAATTTAACATATATATCTCTCAATATTAGAAATGGTGCCATTGATAAGCCATTGAATGAGCATTGACATAAATAACTTTAACTTTATGTAAAGGTGTCGTTGATTAGCCATTAAATGTGCATTATTTGAGGTCAAACAACATATTTAAGCTAAAAAGTGAAGCCATTTGCATCAAATTTTACCTAGTTGAGAGATCAATCCATAGCGCTGACCGTTAACCATCAGAAGCTTGCTAGAATCCACTGAGATAACAATTTCTCTGCATTTATGAAGCGTCCAAAGCTTAAACCCTCACCAACACTTACAATGACCACAATAGAAGGCTTCAACAAATTTGTCACATCTTGAAATCAGATTCAAGTTTAAGGTAAACACTTGGACCTTAGACACCAACTTACATCTCGATTCTCAACCTATCTTCATGATCTCTAGCTTTAATATATTTTCTTACTCGTGAATAATTGGACCTATGTCTTCTTACAAGAGGGTTGACTAAATCTCTTTATATTCACAATAATTTATTAATATTGAAAAGTTGCAAAATGTGTGTAGGACGGTTTCTAATAGAAACATATTTTTTTGTGGGAAAGGGAAAGATTAATATATATGTATTAACATACTCAAAAATGTATAAATAAAAAAATGTTTTTAAATCTTAAAACTACAGGTCATAGAAGGCCCTCTTGAATGCTCTACAACATTTATCTTTGTAATTTTATTTTTCTAAATAAAATTACTGAACTAAAAAAGAAAGAAAACAACAAAAACAACAAGGGTCTATAGTACAACAAGTCTCGAAGGTTGACATAATACTTAAAGCAAGTTTGAATGGAATAAAAAACCTCAACACCATAAGACTTTTGTTTCAAACCGAAGATGTAACATCAATGCACCATATCCATTTATGTAGCATGTCCTACATGATATATCCATCACTTCCTAAGTAAAATAGGAAATATTTCTTACGTCATAAATAAAAAAGGAATTATTTACCTTGTCTAACATTATGTGCAACCATTAATAAGATAATTGCTTGAAAGTTGTAAATATTGTTGTCACAACAATCAATGAAATACAAAATATATAACTTTGTCTAAAGTTTAATCATTAAGAATCCATTTTCTTGAGAATTATAAATATTGTTGTCACAATTATCAATGAATAAGAAATAGTTACATTTTCTTAATATCATATGCAACAATTTATAAACTTGGTTTCCACACAAAGTTTAACCATGTTTATGCACATCCTTCAATCAATTACTTGTTGTTGGATTAAATACATTTTGTATAATCCGGGTGTAATAGGGGTTTGGGGGTGCTAAACCTATTTATACAATAAAAAATACAATTTCAAAGATGAAAAAATGTAATTTGACCAAAAAATATATAGACGGATTTTGGTGATGATTGTCGGAAAAAATACAAATCATATAATGATTAAACTTCTTTTTTAAAACTAAATTAAAAGCAAAATTTCTAAATCTTTCATGATTTTCACGCCTTTAATGCATTGTGAGCACTTGGAGCCTTAATTGCACTGTATCTAACTGGATTGATTTATCTGCGTATGACTCATAGAAATTTTAGTATACATCCCTTATCCCTTTAGTATGATACGCTCTGTAGTTCTATTCAATAGATCGAATGCCCAACTATTCCTACTCCAAGTTCAATTCTTGCTGGCGGTTCGAACCGATTTGCTACTATTGTTTTTTTTTTTTTTACAGAAACTGAAATATATTTTATATATAAAAAGGCATGACTGAAGTCACTAATTTACAAAAAGGGGGTGTTGGATCAATGACCCAACAATTAGTAAATCCGAAATCTTACTACATGGGCATGTTCCCAAAAACTGCTGCTACTATTTAATAAAGACTAACTGGTCTAGCTATTGCTTAGAAACTGCGATTTGGCATAGCCATTGTTACAAAAATTTGGGACTGTTGGTGAATCTTACTGCTTCTTTTCCTCTGGAGCTTGAGCTGGTGCTTATTTTGGAGGCATGTCTAGAGCAACATTCAGATTTGGGAGGATTAGGACATCTTTGCTCTCTCCCTCTTCACTTCGGCTTTGTCCTGGTACGTTCTGGGCTCTGGTTCCATGAGATTCCTCGAGCCTTTCCCCTTGTCTTCTCAAGAAATCAACCTCGTCTTGGAGCTGGATGATCAGGGCTCGGTGTTGAGATAAGGTTTCCAATGTAAAATTTAGGGCGCTGCTATGTGAATCCAAGTGCATGGCCAAATGCTGGGTGGTGAGGAAATTGTCATCCACCATTTCCTCCTCTCGGTCATCTTGTCCTCGACGTTGATCCATGTTGGCGATTCCACTGGATGATGTGAATTGTTTGAGAATTTTGGTGTAAACTGCTCCTGCGCTTCCACTGCTACTGCCTGGACGAAGGCCTTGCGAGTGTTTTTGGGCTTTGATCGAGCTTTCTGTGACCGCTTCTATTCTGCCTGAGATATTGCTCAAATAATTCAATACCAATTGCGTCCTTTTTCTATCTCCCTGTGTAATTCCTTCGCTATGGTTGTTCCTGTTATTTCCTTTTTTCCAACCTATACTCTCGTCACGCTCTTGATTTGTGGCCTTCACCTTGACTGTGCTTGTCCGACGATTTCTGTGTTCTGCACCCTGGCTTGAAATTCCAGGGCTCTTCTTATCTCCTGTATTTCTTTCTGAGTTGCTTGCCTTCTTGTGGGTGTCTAAACATTGAATCGGGCTCTGACCTCCTTGAATTTTCCATGTAACATCCATTCTTGAACGTGCTAGATGACTCCCCTGCGACGAGGTGTGTTGTCATGCCATCTTTCGCGTGTGTTGGAGCCTTACCTCAATCATTTCCCAATCCGTTAGCGCGAGTGCCATTAATGAAGGGATAAGGAGAGGGGATGAGGAGCGAGGTGTAAGTGACCTCATGCGTAGGGTCCCACGAGGGATGAACCTTTTGCTGCACTGAAAATCCCTGTTTGCTTGCTGCGACATACTACTTCTCACATACTTGGATTTGGCGAAGTACACTGATCTCCCAGATTTTTTGGGAGTTCGTCCTGATCAGTTGTTGCACTGGAGAGTCCTGTGTGCTTGGTTGTTGAGTGGGTTCTCGACGTGTATGAGCTGGGGAATTGGAATGGTTAGGGGGGGGCTAGGAACATAGACCTACCATGAATTTCCAAGTGCCATGTGCCTTTACCTATGGATTTGCTAGCCTATTCATCTACTCTCCAATTGTTGACTCGACGGACATGGTAGAAGCAAGGGCACATGCACGAGATTGTGTCCCTGGTTCTGTCGATGATTCTCTTGAGCGTTGAGTTCTTTGGGTTTGTTATTTTAATGAAGTACCTGATGATTGTCTTGGAGTCCCCTATTATGATCAACTTGTTAATTTGACGTTCCTTCGCTATTTGGGTCCCTTTGAGACATGCATATGCCTCTGCTGAATTGTTTGTGGTAGTTCCTAGATTCCATGAATAAGTAATCATCCTTTGTCCTATAGGGCCAAACATAACCCCTCCCACACATGCCTCCCCTAGGTTCCCTTTAGAAGCACCATCAAAACATAGTATGTGACTTTTTTGAGTATTTAACCAATTTATGAACTCTTTAGTGTATTGAAGCTGCCAGCATGAAATATTTTTTGGTCCGCATAAGGGTGGGGCTTCCTGAAGGTTTAGTTTGTTTAGCCATGCTTCTTATTATATTCTCATTGGAACCCCTACATGGGTGATTGGTTTCTTGGTCGACAAGAATTCACTTAGTTGATCAATGGCATTTATCGCTACAACCAGGGGGGAATTGTTTTTCCTTTGAAAATCCTTTTATTTCTTGCCAACCAAATTTTCCAGAAGACAAATTTTATCGATTACTTCCATGCTCGACTGAGATTCAATTTCCCCTGGAGTGATCCTTTGTAATGTTTCTCCCATTTGCCTATCAGGCTTCTACTGCTTGTTGTCCTGGAAATTTGGGGGACTAATTCGAGATATGCATTGTTCATCACCTGTCTAGTGAAATTGCAATACAGGAACAGGTGATCAGTACTTTCCAGGCTATTAGCACACAGAGCACACCTAAATGGGCCCAGAAAGCCTCTTTTTTTCAAATTCTCCCCTGTTAGGAGTTTATTATGAGCCAGTTTCCAGCAAAAGATGTTTATTTTTGGAAGGTTGTTTGGTTTCCATATCTCTTTCCAGATGGATGATTTGGTTGGGATATCACAACCTTCTAGGAGATGATTGTATCCTGATTTCACTGTATAACCCTCTTTTCCCCAGCTTCTGTCGTCCTTTTGACTAAGGCGGACTGGGGCGGTTCCGAAGATTGGTAGAAGGAACTGTTTAGCCTCTTCTCTCAGGAAGGGAGGTACCTCACCCAGATTCCAAATTTCCTAATTACTGTTTGAATTACAGTTTGATATATCATAGAGAGTGGATCTTCCTTCAGAGGACAACCAGAGATTGAATTGATTCAATGAGGGGATATTTGAGAGGATCCCTCTCTTTGAATAATTGTCCTCCCAAATATTGATTTCCTTTCCATTTCCTGGGTTCCAATTGAGGTAGGATTGTATTAACAGAATAGATGCCTGAATAAGCTTCTAGATGGGTGAGCTTCCTTGTCTGAGGTTTACTTCTTCCATGTCTCTTTTTCTGTTTTTGTTTAGGTACTTGTTGCAGAGATCTTTTTTCCACCATACTTTTCCACCTGTGATTACACGCCAGATTACCTTTGCTCCGAGAGATAATTTTATCTTTTCCGGATCTCTTATGCCCAACCCCCCATTTTCTTTAGGGGCACAAGTAATAGCCCAATTAACCATATTGAATTTTTTTTCGTTATCCTTGTTTCCTTTCCAAAGAAATTTTCTTGTGATTTTGGCCAGTTCTTTCATGATTCCAACTGGAGCATAGAGTGCTAAGAATTGGAAGACTGGGAAGGATGAGAGAACAAATTTTATTAGGACAACCTTGTCTGCTGGGTTTAACCACGTGGCTTGCCAGATTTCAAATTGATATTTTAGTTTTTGGAGGATCCTCTGCCATGCCTCTCCAGGGAGGGATTTGATGTTGATCGGCGTACCTAAATAGTTGAAGTATTTCCAGTCCATCGTGAAGGGGAATTGGAGGATGTGGGCTATTCTTGCCATGGTTCCCACTTTTACGTTCCATGCATAGATCTGACTCTTAAGTTTGTTGATAAGCCCTCCCGATGCTTGTTCATACTGATCCATGACTAGTTTAAATCTTTGAGCCATTGTTTGGGAGGCTCCCTCAAGGAGAAGAGTGTCATCAACAAATTGAGAGTTCTTTATCCTTCTGACTCCCCTAGCAATTTTCAGGCCCAGGATATTTCTAGTTTTCCTTTCTTGCTCTAGTATTATGTTTAAATTTTCTACCATGATTACATACAACAACGGAGAGAGAGAGGGCACCCTCATCTAAGACCTCTTGAGGCTTGGAAGAACGTAGTTGGGTGGTCGTTAATCAATGGCGCTATCCACGGGGACGAAATACAAGCCTTGATCCAAGAGATAAAGGGGCTCTGGAAACCGAATTTGTTTAGCACCTCATAGAGGAATTCATTCTTCACTCTATCAAAGGCATTTTCCATATCAATTTTGATGAACATTCATTTTTCTTTATTCTTTACACTGGTATGGATTGCTTCCTGGACTAGGATTATGTTGTCCCAGATTTGTCTTTTAGTCATGAAGCCCCCTTGGTTTGGGAGGATAATCCTTGGGAGGATATGTTTTAACCTGTTGGTAGTTATTTTGGTGAGAATTTTGTAGGAGACATTGCAAAGGGAGATGGTTCGAAAACAATCAAAAGTGTTTTCATTTTTGGCTTTGGGGATTAGCGCAAGGAAGGAGGTATTGGTGGCTCCTCCTATATTGCATGTCGATTGGACATATATAATCATGCAGAGAAGATCTTTTCTAATGATTTCTCAACATTGTCTGTAGAAGTGAGGAGTAAATCCATCCAGCCCAGGTGCTTTATCTGGATCAAAGTGGAATACTACCGCTCTAACTTCCGCTTCAGTGACTGTCTTTGTCAAAGCCTGATTATCCTGGTCCGTTATCAATTGAGGGATCGACGCCATGAACCATAGCCTCTAGTATTTATTGTCTTCTCCATTTTGGGTGTAGAGAGTTTTGAAATTAGAAGAGGCTTCTTTTTTTATCTCATCAAAGGAGTTAATTATCTCCCCTGAGGTTGTTTTAATTTCCTCTACTGAATTCTTATGTTGTCTAGCTTTGGCCTGCTTATGGAAAAAGGATGTATTTTTGTCTCCTGCTTGTAGCCACAAGGCTCTTGAATTTAGTATCCATTCCTTTTATTCATTGTGTAGTGCCCTTAAGTAGTTCTGGAAGTGATTTTTCTCCTACTCCAGGTGTTTGTGGTGGAGTTCCTTGTCTTCTATTTCAACGTGAAGCTCTTCTAATTTCTGTTTGTGTCTATTTACTTCTTCCTTTGTGCTTATGAGGGAAGCTTTTGCCCAGTCCTTTAAATATTGCTTTTTTTTTTTCCAGTTTGTGTTCCCAAATATACACAGGGGTTCCGTTCACCCATGTAGACTAGGCCGAGGAGATTAGGGGGAGGAAGTCCGACGAATCCATCCAGAGAGGGTTGAATCTGAAAGGAATGGGGCTCAGGTTTTCAGCCTTGGAAAAAGTAAGAGCTATAGGTCGGTGGCATGAGATTCCCCAAGGGACAATTTGGGAGGAGATGGTAAGCAGGAAGAAGAGGAGAGGGTTGTGGATAAGGAAGCGGTCCAGTCTAGCAGCTATATGGCCCACCCCTTTCCTTTTAGTGTTCCAAGTATATTTTCCTTTGGAGGGTTGGACGTTGAAAAGATCTAGTTCAGAGATCAGATCCTCCAAATGTTCCCTGAACTGATCTATTACAAAGGACCAACCCTTTTCTCCCCTTGGTGTAGAGTAGTATTGAAATCCCCGGCTATAATGCACTTTTCCTGAGCATCCACATCTTTTAAATTCATTAGCGTTTCCCATCAATCTCTCTTTTCCCAATAATTGTTAGGCATATAAACATTACAGATAGGATAGATAATACTTGTTTGGAGGTGCTTTAGTTTTACCAATGTCCAATGAGTTGAGTCCACTCTTTGTTCCTCCTTGAATATTTGAGTGTTCCACATTGTACAGATCCCTCCCGAGGCACCTCTTGCATTCATCGTCATTCTGCTACAAGGATTCAAAATTTGTTTCATTTCTCTTAGGGCCTCTTCGCCCTGGAGTTTTGTCTCCTAAATTAAGAGGATTTGGGGCTTTTCTATTTGGATTAACTTTCCCATGGATTCCTTTTTTTCTCTCTATCCCAAACCTCTACAATTCTAGGAGACTACCTTCATTACTTACTATTGTTCTTTGGTGCCCCTCCCTTCGTGGGCTGAGACTTCCCTTTTGTTGGTTGGGATTTTCCATTTTTCCCTTCTTTCCTGAGGATTTCTTCCAATGTTGGTTGGGTTCCGAGATCTTTGTCCTGGGTAGTCACTTTCTCTCTTCTTTCTTTATTTGTTCTCCTTCCTACTTTCGTGGTTGGAACGTTCTTTGGGATTTCTACATCTATTTCTTCTCCATATTCTTCTTGACTGTCTTCCTCTTGTGTTTGATGAATAACTTGGTGTTGGGGGTCTGGATCTTCTGGGTGGATCTCAAGAACCACATCTTGATCATGGGTGTTTTCTTCTGTGTTTTCCTTTGAGCTAATCAACTCTATATCCAAGGTTTCCAAGGGTTCAAACTTTTTCTTGTTTCTTTCGGCTTCATCTTCGATCTGTATTGTAGATTTCCCTTTACTTTGTGAAGGGGGTTTGGAGTTGCTTTTTCTCTCCTGTTGTGGGTTTCCTACTCTATTCGTCGCTTTTTTTCATTTTTGTTGTTTCCACTGCTCAGAAGCCTTGTTTTCTGGATGTTCCTGGGTCGCCTTAGTGTAGTTTTTGGCGAAATGGCCATATTCATGACAATATTTGCACTTAAATGGGAGTTGTTCATAATCCACCATTTGGATGTAATACCAACCATCCAAGATGAGTTATATTGCTTATGGAAACCCTTTTTCCAGATCCACTTCTACAAACAACCTTGCACAAGACTACAGTCCATCTCGTGGTTCGACTCGATCGATGAACCTTCCCAGAGTGTTGCCTATATTTTTAAGTTTTTCATCATTCCAACAGTGTAGGGGTAAGAAGGGGGGCCTAATCCATACTGGAACAACATAGGGGATATAGTTCTCTGGAATGAAGTCTGGAGTCCATTTGTTCAAATACATCCCTCTGGTTCCCATGAAATAAGGGCCATTTCTGAAGATCAGGTCTCGATCTACTTTGTTTTCAAAAAGAAAATCGCAGAAACCCTTTCCACAAAAAGTTGTAGAAAGGTATCCTTTGATTATTTTCTTCCAGTTCTACTCTAGACATAAAGATATAGCTTTGGGGGATGGCCAAAGTTCTATTAATTTCCCTATTAAACCGTTTTCGGCCAGTCAGAGAGAAAACGGTCTCGAAGAGAGGGAGTGGACCGACACTTTTGGGATTGCTTCCAGTCTTTTGACAAATCTGGAGGTAGGGGTGCCCTTGGAAGATTTTGAATAGGAGGAGATCAGTGTCTGAAAAACTACAAGATTAGGTGGTGTCGGGGGTTGGGAGGGATCCCCTAAGCCTGGGGCCATGGTAGCTAGTGCAAGAAACCTAGGCTATGTCAGTGGAATCTCGAGTTGCGCTTATCGAGGTCACTTTCTGGAGTTGTATGTAGTTTCAAATGTATGTTGAAACCAAAGAAAAGAAACATGGATTTTCTACTATTGTTACTCATAATCCTCAAAATACATTATCATCTCCTTATTGCATTAGTAGAATTGGATACCCTCCAAATAAAAAAGGGTTGAATATTCTGGGTTCTCATCTCTGAATTGGTATTTTTGTTCTTCTTTCTAATAATTTTCCTTGTCCATATATTCTGTCTCATTTTGCATTCTTAGATTTGGTGCATCTACTGATCCATTTACTCTTATTTGTTGTGTATCTTTCCTCATTGAGTAAGGGTTCCCTGCATTTAATTAATTGTTGGACAATTCTTTATATCTTGTGGTTTTAACTTATTGAAGCCTTGGGTGGGTATTGTCTTATGCAGATTTTAAGTCTTTGGTGATCTCGTGCCGTGGTTAGTGCTTTGGTTTAGCTGATTCAATAAGTAGGTTTCCCTCAGATTTAAGCTATTTCATAATTCCCTTCTTATAAATGTAGACAATTTATGTTCATATTAAATATTTTCTCTTAAAAAAGTAGTAGTCTAAACGTTCTACCTTTTGGTTGTTTTTCGACAACTTTTTCCATTTGATTTTGCCTGAAATCCGGTGATGAATGGCTGGATTTGCAGATTTGAGTGGCTAAGTTTGTATAATTAGAGTGCCCCAGGGATTTCAGCACGCTGAATCCATTTATGCATTCATAAATGCAATTTAAACAACATAAAATAACGATTTTGTCCAAATTCACATCGTCGAATTCTGGCCAAAAAACCCAAAATGTAGAACATTTAGCCAACACCCTTAAAAATTATGATTGTTTTCAATAAAATTATTATATTGTTATGTTGTTGTTTGGAATTGATTGAAATGAAACCCATCTCGTTTAAATTCTCTAAGAGGCCACTTTAATGGCGATTCTACTGATCCATTCACTCTTCCTTGTTGTGTATTTTTCCTAATTGAATGCTAAATAGGGAGGTTTGATCCGAATTGGATACTCGCCAAAATCTCTTTGTAAACTTCATAATAAGCATTTTAATTGTTTCTGGAAAATTTGGGAAAATGTTAAAAAATTCCCATGGAAGAACCTTATGCTTATACTGTTGGTGCCATGAATTCCCAATTCAAGAGGTGG
>JASDQU010103375.1:215353-239568 GCA_032191745.1 Picea mariana | reverse complement strand
TTGTCGATTTTGTCTACACTGGAGAGGACATTTCTTTTTTGTGGGTGATGTTGTGGCCTTTGTCTACATTGGGCGAGATCACTATTTCGTTTAGGCAAGGGTTATGGTGGTGATGTCGGGTGCTCTTGGGACCCTGCCTCTTCTATGGGCCAGCGAGCTTCATAATCCAAACATCAACAAAAACTTGCATTTCCACCTAGTATGTAATATCCCTAGATCCACAGATATGGATATTAACCTCAATTGCTAACTATATGCTGCCAAAACTAATATTCTTTGGGATTTTGGATGCGGTTAAGGGTTTCTGATTGAGTTTCAATAGTTCTGAGCTTCATGCAAATCTTGCATGTTTGTTTGTTTGAGTAGAATGACTTGTTCAGATATTTTGATTAAGTAGTCAATTACAAACAATCGCATGCATGTACACAAATTCACTCACAACTGCATGCATGTAAATAATAATCAAATAGTTTCAAATAGATCAAATAATGAATGTATCTATGATGTAAATAGAAATATATAAACTAGAAAAGTACCAAAAACTACATGCAATGATAGATCGATGCCATGCAAGGCCTGAAAGATTACATGCAAGCTGGTCGGATGACATGCATGTGGAAAACTGTTGCATGCATGAGGAACTGACACATGCAAGGTGCATCTGCTGGATTCCACCATCAGAAACTGATGGAAACTGACTCACTGGATGCACCCTACTCTAATCTCAATTGGGCCAAAAGGATCTGTTGATATGCTAAGTCCCCAAGGATGACGACCTTATTTCCCTTCTTTTCACCCACAAAGTTACGCGACAACTGCTGGAAATGGATGGATAAGTCGCCCATGATGATTCCACCGTCAAAATCTGTTGTAAATTGTCTCAATGGAGGCGCCTTTCCTCCTCCTCCAATGGTTCGGGAGGAACCTGGCTCAATGTCTCCCTGGATGCGTAGATCTGATAAACTTTACTATCTCTATTGTCGGTAAACCCATTGCAAACCCCCACTGCCTGAATATGATGCCCTGGTGGCTAGGATTCTCAAAAATCTGCTTTGGATGGTTCAATGGAAGTGCCTTTCCCTGATATCAACTAGGTTTGAAGGGCGATTTGCTAGGCCTCTTTAGGTGAAGAAACCTGCTTTGTGATAGATTCCCTCCTCTGGAATCCATGCTGAAACTGCTGCTAAAACTGTGATGAAGCAATGTAAAACCTGTATGGTTTTCCTAATTGGCTAGGGAGTGTCTCTCAACACCAAATCCAATCAACTGGTGTATTCTTCCTGGAATCCACAATCCTCCACTGATTCGCCTGAACCTGTGTGTTTTCTCCTCAGAGCTCAATTCTCAAATCATAATCTGTAATAATAATCAATTAGGTCACTTTTCTCCATCATATACTCTCTCAAACCCTAATTCTTTGTTGACCTCTATATTTAGCCTCTTTCACTTTAGAGACCTCTATATTTGTATTTTTCCCAATTTTCACTTAATGTCACTTTCGAAATATAACATTCCCTAGAGAAATGACATCAAATTACTCGTTTCCCCTGTTTCTTCTTGGCTATAGTCTAAAAGGGGATGTTTATACTACTAAGCCTTCCTCTCTAGAGATCCTACTTGGAAAGGGACATTGCAGTCCTCCCTTCCTGATATTTCTTGTTCTCAAGCAACATCAATCTAGGGTGCTGCAAAATCTACTCACTCTCCCAAGTAACATCCTCTACTAGAAGTCCCCTCCATTCGAGAAAACATTCCCTAATGACCCTATTCCTCAATATCCTCTCTCTAAAATCCAATATCTCCTCAAGAACTAACTCCAACTGCCCCTTCTCATCCAAAGGTGGAAGCTCCTTTGAAGTGTTGATGAATTGTCCCACTGCTTTCTTAAGACAAGAAACGTCGAACACATTGTGAATCTGGCTCCCCTCGGGTAGCTCTAGCTCATAGGCCACTTCACCTACCCTGCGTATGACCCTCTATGGTCCATAGAACCTAGGATTGAGCTCCTTTTCCCCACTCTTCTTCAAAGATGATTTCCTGTATGGTTGTAGCCTCAGGAATACTACATCCCCAACCTCAAAGCTACGCTCTACTATGTGTCTGCATTCATGCACCTTTTATCGATTATGTGCCATTTGTAGATTCTCCTTTAGTACCTTGAGAATCTCCTAACTCTCTACTATCCAATCCTTGACCTTGGAAGCCCAGCTATCTCCAAAAACCAGGTCAATCAAAGTGGGAGCATCATACCCATATAATTCTCTAAATGGGGTCATACCTATGGACATGTGGAAGGTAGTGTTGTAACAATGCTCTCCAAGATGTAACCACCTTACCCACGCTCTTTGTTGTCCACTCACATAGTTCTTCAAATATCCCTCTACCCACTTGTTGACTATCTTTATCTTCCCATGCATCTGGGGGTGGTAACTGGTGTTGGGTGTTGACTTTGTCCCCACCAATCTAAATACCTCCTGCCAAAATTTGTTGATGAAATGACTATATTTGTCGCTGACAATACTCTATGGAAATCCTTGAAGTCTGAAAATCTCTTTGAAGAATAGCTCGGCCACCTGCACTGCATAGTAGTCGGTAGGAATAATGAAGAAATGCACAAACTTGGTCAATCTGTCGACCACTACATAAATACAGTCCTTACCTTGAACCTTGGGTAGGTTTGTAATGAAGTCCATGGATATACTTTCCCATTTTTGCTTCGGAATGGGAAGTGGTTGAAGTAACGATGTCGAAAGTGTCTTCTCTGACTTGTTCTGGTGACGAGTAACACACTCACTGATATGTCTCATCACATCCTGCTTGAGGCCCTTCCAAGAGAATCTCTCCTTGACCTGCCTGTAAGTTTTGAAGAACCCCTGATGGCCTACTAATGGAGAGTCGTGTACTGCTGCCAAAATCTTCTTTTTGAGACCCGATATGGGCACTAGGTAGACTTGGTCTTTATAGAAGATGATGGCGTCTATGAATATGTACTTGTCGTCCTATACATGCATGTCCAATAACTCACAAGCGAACTTATCCTTGGAATATTCCACTAACAAGTGGGATTTCCAATCTGCTGAAATCTCCATCAATGAATGTCAAGTTGTTGGTCTCCTAGATAGTGTGTCTGCCATAATTTTTTTCTTCCCCTTGACATAATCTATGTCAAAATCAAAGGCATGGATCTTTTTCACCCACTTCTTCTCATGCTCATTGAGATCCTTCTTCTCAAGGAAATACTTCAAACTATTATGGTCTGTCTTGACGACAAATTTTTTGCCCACCAAGTACCTCCTAAATTTTGTCAAGGCATGTATGATTGCAAGCATCTCCTTGTCATAGATCGAATACAACCTATCGGGTTGAATGAGCTTCTTTATCTCAAACATAATGGGGTGTCTCCTCTGCATCAACACTGGTCTGATCCCCTTTCTTGATGCATCACACTCCAGAACAAATGGTAACGTGAAATCAGACAATGCTAGTAATGGGCACGTGCCCATAACTTCCTTCATATGATCAAATGCCTTTTGAGACTCATCTATCCAGATGAAGGCTACCCATATAATGAGGTCAGTGAGTGGTTCCCCTGACTATGAAAAACCCTTCAAGAACCTCTTGTAATAGTTGCACAACCCAAATAAACTCCTCAACGCTATCACATTCATGGTGTACCTGTACTCCTTGTGCACTGATAATGTGGCCCAAGTATAATAGCTTTGTCATGAAAAAATCACACTTTGAATCCTTAGCATACAATGACTGTGACTCCATAATGTTGAGTGCTTCATCCAAAGGCTTCAGATGCTCCTCCCATGTCCTGTTGTATATCAAAATGTCATCGAAGAACACCAATACCGATTTCCTCCAGTGATCTCAGAATATATGGTTCATGCAAGACTGAAATGTGGTTGGTGCATTGGTTAGCCCAAATGGCATAACCAGGAACTCAAAGTGTCCATAGTGGAATCTGAATGTCATATTCTCTATATCCTTCTCTTGAATGTTGATATGATGATACCCGGAGCGTAAGTCAATCTTAGAGAAGAGAATTGTTCCATACAGTTCATCCATCAACTCGCCAATGCATGGGATAGGATATTAGTATTTGATGGTATTCTTGTTCAAATCACGGTAATCTATACACATCCTCATGGTACCATACTTATTTAGGACTAAGACAACTGAAGAAGTGAATGGACTATTGTTGGGTCTGATGTGTCCCATCGCTAGCAATTCCTTGATTTATTTTTCTATCTCATCCTTGAACCTCCTAGGATGATGATAGGGTGTTGTAATGATGGTTTTTTCACCCTCATCCATCTCGATGGTGTGCTTAAACCCTCTGTCTTGGGGTCTCCTTGGCGGAATAGGACCAAAAACTTGTTGTTGTTGACTCAACAAAGTCCTAAGCTTTGTCTCATACTATTTTTGGCTACATGAAT
This sequence comes from Picea mariana, assembly GCA_032191745.1. Classification (NCBI taxonomy): domain Eukaryota; kingdom Viridiplantae; phylum Streptophyta; class Pinopsida; order Pinales; family Pinaceae; genus Picea; species Picea mariana. The sequence goes on along the minus strand of JASDQU010103375.1, from coordinate 235,123 downwards.
CCCTTCGCGTAGTGATCACACACTCTACTGTATATGCTACTTTCCCATGCCTGAAGATCCTCTCCATCCTCTTCACCAACATTGTCTTGGGTGCCCCTATCGACATACCCCTTAGTACAATCTTCTTCCCCTCACTGTCTTTGAACCCTGTCTCAAGGGTTTGGTACTTGGTATAAATATTTCCCAAGGTGATCAACCATTGGACTCCCAACACCACATCTGTGTCAGATAGGTAAACTACATAAAATGTATCTCTCATGGTGTAGTTACCTAACTTTACCTCCAAGTTTGGAACTCTATCCAAAAATTCCACCATGTGTCCATATTCTACTACAACATCAAACCCCTCAAACTCCTCCGTTTGTAGTGCTCGCCTAGATACCAATGCAACATCAATGAAGTTGTAGGTTTCCCCAACATCTACCAAGGAAATGGCTCGTTGTCCCTGAATAGTGCCTCTAATATTGAGGGTGACATACCTAGGGACTCCAGAAAGGGTCACTATGACTCCACCCTTTGTTGGTGCTCATCTCTTAGCCTTCTCACAAGGCTGAGGCTCTACTGGTGGTTGGACCCCTATCGGTGTCGGTGTTATTCATGGAGGATGCACCTCCGCATGTGATGGATCCTCCTCTAAGCTGGTGGACTCATTGTCCTGTGCCTGACTTCCATGTTACTCCTCATCACTATCTACTGCAACCTCAATGTAGTGGATTTCTCCCTTGCCCATGCACCTATGGCCGGGGACCAATAGGTCTTTGCAGGTGAATCATAGCTTCTTCCTCATAAGCTTGCTCCATGTATCATCATCAAACTTCTCCTTACCCTTCCACTCTCTCTGAAATGGTTTACTGTCTTGGCCCTTTTTTGGCTCAAAGGGTTTGGAATTTTTTTTGGTTTTCAACATAGAGTTTGCTAGATCTATAGTGTGTAAGATGGCAACCTATAGTGTGTGAGGTTTGTAGGACTTCACCCATCCTCTAAAGGGTTATGTGAGACCCTATGTGAAAAGCATGATTGGTCTAAGATCTGAAATGTTTATCATTGCCACAAATACCCTCTGAAACTCTGTGATGAATGCCTCAGGTGTGCCAGTTTGTCTCAACTGGGCTAAATCCCTGAAGTGGATCTCTGGATCCCTCCTGTCAAACTTGTCCATGAGATTCTCTGTGAACTCCATGTATTAAGTGATGCGACTATGACCCAACATCACTAGTCCATGATACCACCACTCTTGTGCCTCTCCCTCCAAATGCATGGTAGAAAAATTGATGGCCTTAGTTTCTATCATTTGGTTGAGCTTCTAGTATGTGTCCAGTTTCTGTACCCAAGCTCTCATAGTACATCCACATGAATCATCGAAAGAAGGTATAGTAAGTTTACGTACTTTCCTCATGAAATATATATTTTTCCCTTGCAGATGCTATTGTTGTCCTCCCCTCTGAGGATCTCTAGGACGGTTCTTGATTCTGAGTCCATAATACTCTACTAAAGTCATGTCATAATGGAAATTTGGTCTCAACGCTGCATAATATCTTCTGTACTCAGAAATATCCCCTGCCTGTGTGGTCAGCCTTTGTGCTACTGGATATTGTATTGTTGCTAGTGGTGCCCTCTAAAAGCTAGGGAATAGTGGTATGGGAATCCTACTCGTTGATGTGTAGGTGCGAGTAGGTGAATGGTGTCTACTACCTGCTCATGAATTCCCTTGTACTGCATGGGGTACATGTGCTGCTGGAATGTTCCATATAGCCAAACTGTCCGCCATTTGCGCCATAGACTGAGTCATGGACTGCTGATTACTCACTAGATCATTAAGAACATGCATGAAGGTTTCTTCTGGGTCCATGGATTCATTGCCACTACCTTCTGGATTTTCATATTTGTCTCCCATCATCCTCTCTACCTCAAACTCTGCCTCACGCTCTTCCTTTCTCTTTGCTTCCCGTTGTGCCTCTTCCTTTTCCTCTAAACTGTGAGGAAAGGGGAATAATATGATCTCAGAACTCTTTGTTCCCTGCGTCTACTATAAGTGAAAAATTTGTCACCTATGTGCTCATGGCCCTCTAGGTTCTTTGTTGAATTCATCGAAACTTTAATCACAGGCTGGCATGACTAAATCTCTGATACCACTGTAATATCCCTAGATGCGCATATCTAGATATTAACCTCAACTAATGACTATCTGCTTCAAAAACTAATACTTTTGGGGATTCTAGATGTGGTTAAGGGTTTCTGATTGAGTTTCAATAGTTCTGAGCTTCATGTGAAGCTTGCATGTTTGTTTGTTTGAGTAGATGGCTTGTTCAAATATTTTGATTAAGTACTCAATGACAAACAATCGCATGTATGTACAAAAATTCACTCACAACTGCATGCATGCAAATAATAATCCAATACTTTCAGATAGATCAGATAATGAATGTATCTATGTTGGAAATACAAAGATATAAACTAGGAAAGTACCAGAAAGTACATGTGATGATAGATCGGTGCCATGCAAGGTCTGAAATATGACATGCAAGCTGGTCGGATGAAATGAATGTGGAAAACTGTTGCATGCATGAGGAACTACCGCATGCAAGGTGGATCTGTTGGATTCCACCATCATAAACCAATGGAAGATGGATCACTGGATGCGCCATGCACCAAGATCAACTGGGTCGGAAGGATCTGCTGATATGCTAAGTCCCTAAGGCTGGCAACATTCTTTCCCTTCTTTTAACCCACAAAGTTACACGGCAACTGCCGGAAATGGCTGGATAAGTCACCCTGGATGATTCCACCATTGGAATCTACTATAAAATATCTCAATAAAGGTGCCCTGCCTCCTCCTCCAATGGGTCGGGAGGAATCTATCTCAATGTCTCCCTGGATGAGTAGATATGATAAATTGTATTATCTCTACTACCGGTAAACCCACTGCAAACCCCCACTGCCTGAATATGACACCCTAGTGGTTAGGATGCTCAGAAATATGATCTGGATGGTTCAATGGAAGCACCTTTCCCTGATTTCAACTGGGTTTGAAAGGATAATATTCGCTAGGCCTCTTCAGGTGAAGCGACCTAGTTTGTGATAGATTCCCTCCTCTGGAATCCACATTGAAACTGCTGCTGAAACTGTGATGAAGCAATGGAAAACTTGTATGGTTTTTCCAATTGGCTAAGGTGTGTATCTCAACACTGAATCCAATCAACTGGTGTCTTCCTCATGGAATCCACAATCCTCCATTGATTTTCTTGAACCTGTGTGTTTTCTCCTCAGAGCTCAATTCTCAAATCATAATATGTAATAATAATCAATTAGGTCACTTTTCTCCATCATATACTCTCTCAAACTCTAATTCTTCATTGACCTCTATATTTATCCTCTTTCATTGAAGTGACCTCTATATTTGGATTTTTCCCACTTTTCACTTAATGTCACTTTCGAAATATAACATTCCCTAGTGAAATGAAATCAAATGACCCTTTTCCCTTGTTTCTTCCTGGCTATAGTCTAAAAGGGGATGTTTAGACTACTAAGTCTTCCTCTCTGGAGCTCCTACTTGGAAAGGGACATTACATTACGTGTGGCATGGGGTTATTTCCCCTTGGAGAGGAACTCGATAGAAAATGTTACCAGGGAAACATCATTAGCTCCATGTGAAAATTAGAGGGATCCTCAACAATAATCCAAACACCTATTTTCCACTTGAGCACATGTGTACAGTGGTTGCCTTGGGTGTCTAGTAGGGACATAAAAGAGAGAATGGTGTCTGGTATGTTCCCCTTGGTTCAAGATAAAGGAAGTGGTAGAGTGTGAAAGGAAAACAAGTTTTACAATAAACATATGAAGTTTTTTTTGGTTTTTCTTCATATAAGATATGATGGATATATTATTACAATGATGAGTGTTCCATATATAGGGAACATATGGTGACCATTAATGAAAGGATGTGTCCCTTGAATGATCAATAATTATTTATTATTATGATTTACTTATTATATATGATATTTAATAATCAATAATTATATTATTAATTATTATGTTTAGAGAATGTCTTCCCGATGTTGTCCAAACACCAACACTCCCTCTCAACGAGGGAGACATTATGCAACATGCCAAGCTTTTCTTTGAAGTATACAAACTTCCCCCTAGACTCATGACACTTGTCTGTCAGTCTTGGGAGACATCTCTCTCCCACCTGAACCGAGGAGAAACTCCTTTTGCGTCTTTCCCTCTGAGCCAATTAACTCTCTCTAAGATTAGGCTCACTTTGGGTCCACATGTAATAGCATATAGCATCTCAAGTCTTTATCATTCATTGTCATTTCACCATGACTAGGACAAAGACCACACTGGGAAATTTCACCACAGGTACACACCTATGAGTGAATGTCGGCATGATGCTAACTAACACGTGGAAAGCACTTCAAGCACCTCGAGTCCATATTATTCCTTGTCATGATCAAGGAAGGACTACGTCTGGGCCCATTTACCACAAGTTCACCTTTATGATAAATGTATCCTATCTCCCTTGGTCTACAGCCCAATCTAGGAGAAGTTTTTCCCAATGTTGAAACATCAACACTCCCTCTTAGCTAGGGAGGTATCTTTCCATAGTAGTACACAACTATTGTCCAGAGACATGTAGTCTCTGCCATTGGTACACAACCACCATAGTAGAAAAAGGTTTGTCACACATGGCACTCCCATGTGGACTTCTAGAGGCTACTCCCTCTAGGAACACTTAGGGTCAACTCCCCATAGTGTGAGTCGTCAAGGGTCAACTCCCTTGACATGTCCTCATGTTATCTCCACATGGGATGATGGGATATAAGCCCAAATGCACTTATCCCTTCTCGAATAAGTGTCCTCACAGATAAACTCAACTCAATTCACAGTGGAGTATGATCTCGAGAAAGTTTGTCACACGTGGCACTCCATGTGGACTTCTAGAGTCTACACCCTCTAAAAACACTAGGGTCAACTCCCATAGTGTATGACGTCAAGGGTCAACTCCCTTGACATTTCCTCATGTGCTCTCCACATGGGATGTTGGGCTATAATCCCAAACACACTTATCCCTTCTCGGATAAGTGCCCCACTTATCCCTTATCGGATAAGTGTCATCACAGATCAACTCAACTCAGTCACAGAGGAGTACGATCTGGAGAATGTCTCAGGAAGCTACAAACATCAACACTCCCTCTCAGTGAGGGAGGCATTCTCTGCCATGCCAAGTCTGTCACGAAAGTACTTGAACTTTGTCTTGGTTTTGTAAGAACATCAACAACTTACTCATTTGTAGGAAGGTATTGCACCAATACTTCCTTCCTCTGCACCATGTCTTGGATGTAATGGTACTTGATCTCAATGTGGTTTGATTTGTCATGAAACACTGTATAATCAGAGATCTTCACACAACTTTCGTTACCATAATGAATAATGGTGGAATCCAGCACATGTTCGGATAAATCTGCAAGGAGCTTGCGAAGCCACATTGCTTCAAGGACTATCATACTTAATGCAATGTACTCTACTTATGTTGTGCTCAAAGCCACATAAGTTCATTTCCTTCTACACCAGGAAACCATGGAATATCCCAAAGTGAAGAAACACCCGAAGGTGCTCTTTCTGTCCATTGTGCTCCCTGCCAAATCAGAGTCAATATATTCTTTCCATATCATATCAATATTGGAAGTATATCTCATACCATGTCCAAATGTTCCTCATAAGTATCTCAACACATGCTTCGCAACAATCTAGTGTGTCTTTCTCAACTGACTTATAAACTGGCTAAGTGCACTCACTGCATAGCAATATTTGGTCTGGTGTTAACCAGATACATCAATTATCCAATCAGTTGTTTGTACAGAGTCGGATAAATTTCGTCAGAATCGAAAGAATACACACTTAGTTTCTTCAGATTCATCATCATTGGTGTAGCCGTAGGTTTCAAGTTTAGTATCTCAAAATTCTTCAATATCTCAACTGTGTACTTCCCCTGACTCAGGAAGATCTCATTAGTTCTCTACCACACCTCTAGTCCCAAGAAGTAGTGCATCATACCAAGGTCCTTCATCTCAAACTTAGAGGCCAATGCATACTTGCATTCAACAATAAGGCTCTCTGTATTGGTGATGAATAAATCATCAACGTAGAGGACCAAAATCAGGGACTCACCATTAACAGTCTTGTAGTACAGGCTGGGATCGACAACACTTTTGTTGAAGCCCAAAAATCATCAAGTGTCCATCAATCCTTGCATACCAAGCTCAAAGTGGTTGCTTGATTCCATACAAGGCCATCTTCAACCTGCACACATGAGACTCCTTCTCATGTATCACAAAACCATTTGGATGCTTGATGTATACTTCTTCCTCAATATCTCCATTGAGAAAGGTTATCTTCACATCCATTTGATGTAGTCTCCAACCCATGCATAATGTAATGGAAATAATCATCCAGATAGAAGTGTATAGAGCAACAAGAGCAACAAATCGTGTTTTGTGTTTCTCGATGCTCCCAACAACTGTGTGTTTAATCTTATAGATCCACTTGGAAGTAACTACAGACTTCCCCTTGGGTCTTGGAACAATATCCCACACATCACTCTTCATGATGGACTGATACTCCTCCATCATGGCATCTCTCCATACTGGCTGACTAGATACCTCCTCATAAAAAGAAGGCTTAGAATCAATGATGTGGCTCATAGTTGAGGTCTCTTTCTCTCTCGTAAGGTACCATGTGGAGATGCATGTCCTTCTACCTCCTATAGAGTCTGACGATCCCATGTAGTTCTCTTCCAACCTACTGCAATATCTCTGGGAACATCAACGAGATCATCAATTGGATCAATAGGAACAATTGTCTCCCTCTGAACTACTGGAGGGTGAGGGGGAGAAGCCACCATCTATTCCTATCTTTCACTATCAATATCCATGTGAGATCCTCTAGATCTCCTAAAGGCTACATCCTCCTCAAAGGTAACATCTATTCTCACCTTAATTTGTCTTTGACTAGGGATGTAGATTCGATATTTCTTCGAAGACTCATTGTACCCCACAAATGTACCCTTTCTTCCTGAAGGGTCTATCTTGGTCCTTTTCTTCTTGGGTACATGAATGTATACTTGACACCCAAAATATCCTAAACTATCCAACCTCAGGCTTGACTCATGAACTCTGTCCATACTAGACATCTCTTGGTTCCCTCATGGAACACATCTCTAAGAGATATCGAGGTTCCCTCGTGAAACCAATGTCTTGCTTCCTTCATATGACCATCTAAGGCACATCAGGAGGATGAAGTCCACATTTTATATTACTAGTCCATACAAGATCCTCCGGGGAGAATGTCTCATGATGTTGCCTAAAACATCTCTAGGAAACATTGAGGTTCCCTCATTGAATCAATGTCTCCAAGACATATCGAGGTTTCCTCATGGAACCATTGTCTTGTTTCCAGAATCTAGTTGAAATTAAGTTGTCCCAACTCCTCTCAATGCATATTTGGTGGAACCCTTGTCTCATCAAAATCGTGCTTCAATTCTTAGTGATCCATCCACATAACCTTTATTATTAATAAGATTCACTCACACCCTCAAATAGATTTCACATAGTACTTAGACTTGAAGCGGACCCACGCATTGCATGTGGTGGGGCCCACACACACTCAAGGTGAGTCTTTAGGTGGTTGGGCTCACGTTCACTCTAACGATAACCTTCACATGGAATCAAACACGGATATCATCTACGCTTTAAAATATCAAACGCGTTGGAACATTATAGCACGGTAAGCGCTATAGGGGAACATTCGACTGGCAATTATACTTTCTTTCATTACAATTTTTCCCAAATTACCAACCATCCATCGATATAAAATCCAGCTAAATACAACTGGTGGTTACATACCTGCGGCATTCGCATTAATTTCCAAGTCCTGTCTTCAGCTGTGAATACTACCAAGCGGTAAATGATTCACCCCAAAGAACATGCACGTAAAACTTTCCCTGTGAATGAATACCCGAGAGGTGAGGTGATACATAGCGGGGGACATCGGTAGAAACCCTAGTCCATGCATCGGATTTTGGGTCATAAATCTCCATGACTATTTTATTAATCCCTCGGGTCATTCATCAGAATTATGTTCGCCCACTATGACTATGTAACGCCTGGTAGAAACGTCAAATGACATCGTATGGAAAAACAAATATACAGGAACTTGACCTTCACGAGAAGGGATGGTGAGGCGTCTCCAAGTCCCCATAGCCAGATTACTTAAGTAAGCATATGGTACACAAATGTTGCACAAGAGGCTTTTGCTAACATCCATAACAGTGATATGCAAAGGAACTTTGTAAATTTGTGAACCATTTCCTTCTATAACCCAAGTTTCCACATCATGTTCGTGACCCCAATTTAGTTGCACGAAAAACCCAGGAACGGAATGAAATGGCAAGTTTTGATCCATTATTTGCAAAGGGCTACCCATCGATGACGATAGGAGATAATTCCATTGTTTACACACACTCTTCAGATTCACAAGAACACGAAGGGGCAACCTTGCCAAAATCCTAAAAAACATATCGTCGGGAAGATTTTGCCAGATATTTTCTTCCATGTCTCGCAAGGCCAAGCCAGATCATGTTAGTAGGTTTGGCTTCTTGAACCCAGTTGAAATCAACAATTCTCACACCTTTTCACACGTATATATTCTCACCAATGAAAATTTAAATTGATGGGCAATTCGTTTCCTAAAAAAAAATAAAAGAAACTTTCTTTTAGGATCTTGGGCCCTCTCGTGTGAGTTAGCCCAATCCTCCTCTGATACCATGTTGGTTTTTCTTCATATAAGATATGATGGATATATTATTACAATGATGGGTGTTCCATATATAGGGAACATATGGTGACCATCCATTGAAGGATGTGTCCCTTGAATAATCAATACTTATTTATTATTATCATTTACTTATTATATATGATATTTAATAATCAATAATTATATTATTAATTATTATTCTAAGAGAATGTCGTCCCGATGTTGTCCAAACATCAACAGTTTTACCCCATTGATATGGTAAAAGAACCAACTTGATCTATTTGTAATTTTTTATACATACATAAGCTTTTAAGCTTTTAAGCTTTTCATATTAAAGAAAAGGGGGTTGAAGTTTTCTATCGAGGTCTAGTTCCAAGGCAAATTGGTATTACAACAACTCATACTAAGCTTGAACTAAGAGTAATCATACTAAGCTTAACCCAAGAGTTGTTGAAATATGTAAAATCCTATATGGTTAGGAAGCTCATAGGTAATGTCTCTATGTACAACCTTGTTATCTTCAATCTTATGGATTAATTGCACATATGGAACACATTCTACTATTTGTTTTTTTAGTAATGTAAAACTACACATCTTCATTTATAGCTATCTAGGCTTGCTATGATGGAAATGGCCTTTAATGTACCCGATTTTCCAATGGGGAATGGAATTGATGTCCACCTAAAATGATTGGAGTATTTTAGTTTCATTTGAGAAGAATATGCCTTTGATTTGTTTCCAATCTCCATATTGGCTAGGTATGTGAACACATTTTGGAAATTGTAGGCGAAGACTTTTTGCTTGAGTTTGCTCAATATCCTACAAACAACTTGGTTGAGTTGGAAGTCAAGCATGAGGCAATGTGCTTGGATTTAGGCGACAAATGGTTCACTTTATTGCATTCTACTAGGCCTTTTATCATCCATGAAATTTAGCGATTAGTTGACCTTGGGTAAAAATCTCTTAGTTCTTTATTTCCCCACTTTAGATATATAATAAATATTCTGCTACCATTTTTCAAGTTTTAGGTTGTAATATGTTTTCCATTTTTCCATTTTACAACATTTTGTAATATGTTTTCCGTTTTCACATTTTACAACATTTTTTATTATGTTTGTATTTGAATTATAGGAAACACTTACTCTAGAGGTTGTTCATGATATTGGTTTTTCATCATAGGTGATTGGAGATATAAGTTGGGCAACTTGTTTCAAATGACCTATTAGTTGATAATAGGTATTCTAAACTAGTTTGTTCTATCATTCCAACGAAAAGAGTCCATGATTATTCTATTATGATCCTGAAATACTTGCAGAAGACTTACAAGGCAATTAAAATTAGAAATGAGGTGATTAAATGTGTTATGCCCCATACCTAATTCTGTTTCTATTTGTATTTTTGCTTGCTCACTAGATTGAGTTTTTTCTTTGGTCCTTGCTAGAACACATTGGCCTAGTCCTTTTCCAAAAGAGAGTGGTCTCTGTATTTTTCTTTTATCTTTTCCAAAATTTTCTTGGTCAAGAGAGAAATAATGTTCTAATTTATGAACAAACATGTACCACCTAATTATTTGTAAAAGGGAGAACGAAAGAATTTAGATGCTTAAATATTTACCTTTAAATGTTGTTGAAACCACACCCACCAAATAATATACCAAGAACACAACTTATGGAGCTCATAATTGCTACAAAATCCTAAAATTAAATTTTTTCATTGTGAGAGCCACAAAACCATTACTATGAGTACACTTTAAGAACATTGGAGCTGCAAAATACTCGAAAATATTAAAGAGTGTTTGTAGAAGACAATGCAATTAATGTATGAGGATTGTCTTCACCGATGGAGCTTTGATTTGTGATAAAACAAGTAGGATTGGCAAAATCTCGGTATTTCCTAAAGTATTTTTCAAATCAACAAAAATAAAAATAGAAATTGCATTGTAAAAATTCAATAGAGTAGGTATTACGCACAACAAATTTAACTTAAGTGATGAAAAAAATTAGGATTACTACAATATGCACTCACCCATGTCATGTCTTATCATTGCTTTGATCATAGCAATTCATTTCATCATTGGGGTTATTAGAACCCTCTCTAACTTGTTAACTATGGAGACCTAGACTTATAGGATCCTCTCTTAACCCTAAGGTAGATTTGATCCCTTTCATCACTGGTTGGTTTTTTTGTACGATTCCTCCTTATTTATGTCTTAATACAATAGGTGCAACACAAATTTTAAGGCCTCTAATTTTTTCTTCAACACGAGTCAATTTCACAAACCCATCAACAACCTAAGCGTAATGATTGAATAGGTAGATAAGTAACTATTGTGTTATATGTGCACAAAAGAATATCTCTCAGGAACTTTCAAACCCATGACCAATATATTAAACTTAGTCTTCCCAATTAACTAATAATTCAACCTACACCATTATATATATTCAACATTTTTCAAAATCCATATGTAAATGAAGCATACTCGATGGATAATGTATGCATTGTACAACCTCCACACGACATTGAAACACCATGGATAGAAGACATCCCCTTGTAGTGATCTCCTTGGGATTTCCTTGGCTTTAGACTTTCATGGTTAATCCATAAGCCAACAAGATGAATCAAGGAGCCTGTGGATGAATGACATAACAAAACATAGTTGAATAGCTAATGGTATCGTGTTTTCAGTAAACAAAACCAGTTGGAAAATCAAAACCAGATGCCAGTGTTGTAGATTTCATATTCTTTTATTATTAGTCCATGCATCCCATGAGTTTATTTCTTAGTGTTTGTGCATAATTTATAGGTATTTGTGCAATGTTTTGTAAAAATAGTTATTAATTTTATTTTTGAGAAAATAATAAAATTGTTTTTTTTTTTTTTGAAATTAAAGAATATGATTTTTTTATTAGTTGAAATATTTGATTTGACTAAATAGCTATAGTTAGAGGTAGTACATTTGTTTAAAAAAAAAATAGCCATATATTCTTTGTTATAGCTATTTATATTAAAAATTATGGCATCTATACAAGAAAGAGGAGTACGATACAGATCTCCATGATTTTGTATCTATCTCGAAACAATAATGACATTTACAATAACATTCAAGTGCTTACCTTTGATTAAAAGGTATTTAAAGTTCTGACACTTGTACAAAGAAATAACAGTGACATTTACAACATCACTCAATAACTTACATTCCATAGTTTTATTGTTTTCTTTTAGATATAGATTTCTAATTTTTTATAGGTCAAATACTCAATTCTATCATTGACAAAGATATAAAAATAAAATAAATATCAAAGTAGTTTATGTTAACGTCTAGATTTATTTTAATTAGGTTCATTTGTTGGTCTGGGGATGGTTTGAATGGATGAACAATTCCAAATATAATTTTAATGAAATTCATCCATTGGTGTGTGGGTGGCTCCAAATTCAAATTTAATTAGGTTCTGTCACTTATCCTATATGTTTTTTTCTTCTTCTTTGGTTTTATTCCATATTCATGGTCTTCATGTCTATAAATGCCTAAGTCAATCAGAGAAAGTCGAGGTCTATGGTTAAGCTCCTCGTGAAAATTGCCTCCTGCGGCATAGAACCCTAGGTGGGGGTTGCAGGCCCTCCCTATCCCTTTTTCGTCCCCTTCCCATTCCCCGACCTCCCTTTTTTGGTTCCCCTCCTTCCCCTTCCATCCCCTAGTTTCCCGTTCCAGCCCTTGTTTGATGGCGCACTTCAGTAGGTCCCTGCAGGAGCCCGTGTACCCCCCACGTGGTCTGAGACACATGGAAGAATATGATATGGAGGTTGTGGATTATGAGGCTAGTCCCCCGGGCCATCTTCCTTCTCCTCCCACGCATAATTTTTGGAAATCCTTTGTGCCTCTTGTTCGGCTTCCTGCACGAACTCCCACATACAACGCGTTAATGGATTCCCTAATATTGAGCTTGCCATCTATGAACATTTTATTGATGTCTCTTCAGGTTCTCTGCATTCCTCTCCCTCCAGGCCGTCGAAGCAACCAAACAATTTTATGACGTCTTCTCCCAAGGAAAAGGTTCCTATTCCTGCATATTCACAGAAGGAAGAAAAGAAGGATAATATCGGTAAAGGAGACCAGTCCCCTCCTCAAATCTCGACTGATTTGTCACAGAAAAATCAGCAAGGTGTATCAAGGAATGAAGGGGAACTGTGAGGATGTTAGTCAGAGACAATAATCCCTTAAGAAAATTCCCTCAGCTAGCTGGGAAGACATTGGTTGGAAGATTCTACGGTAAGTCTCCAGGAGAAAAATCCCTCACATGATGGATGAATAACTAGTGGAAACCCTTGATTGGATATTCCCTGGAAATTCATATCTTGGCCAGAAACTGGATTTCCTTCATGTTCCTTTCGACAAAATATTTTGAAGAGATTCAAAATCAGAACTAGACCTGGGGTCCGTTTGGTCTTACCCTCAAACCCTGGTCAGTGGATTTGGACCCCATTAAGGAATCCGTGGTTGTTTTGAAGGTGTAGGTGATTTTACCAGGTTTGCCTTTGGATTTTTGGTCTAGGGAAGCGTTGGAGGCTATTGGTAACAAATTGGGTTCTTTAGTCAAACTAGAACCTAATTGGGACTCAAAAAAAGATCGCAGGTGGGCCTGGATCATGATCGAATTTGATGTCAGAGAAGGCCTAGTGGGAAGTATTGATTTAGTCTATGTTAGAATCACATGGCACCGGAAGATAGACTATTAGAGACTACCTTTCAGGTGCCAATGAAGTTGGACACATTTTCTCTCAGTGCACCATATTCGTGTCGCTCCAGTAACCCCCTACCAGAAAATGGAAAGATAAATCTAAAATTAGAAAACATGACACGGTTGAAGTCATCGTGGTGGAAGGAAAAAAGGAGGAATTTCCTTTCGATAATGACAAAGTGGTCCTCTCCAGCCAAGCTTTGGGTGACTTGGTTAAAAAATATTTTAATTAAGGTATGGATATTTCTTCCCTTTCTCCATCAAGTTCTCTTCCTAATGGTACAGGTTTGAATTTTCCTCTGTCTTATGTCCTCTCTCCCTCTGTTCCCATCCCCTCTCCCAGGAACTCCTCCCTTCCTACAGATTCACCCTCCCCCCCTAGGTTTTCCTCCTCCCTACCCTCACCTGAGGCTTCTCCCCCAAAAAACCCTCTCCCCCTTCCCCTGAAGTCTCCCTTTCCCCTTGATCAAATGATATTCCTTGAGATAAAAAACTTGAGAGGCCAACCCTTCTTATGGAGGATTGTCCCTCCACCCTCCTCCTCTCACTCAGGCTAGCAGAAAGTCCCATCTCTCGAAAGTGAAAGAAATAACCGCTGCATAAATTCACAAAGGAACCCAAGCGACCAACACAAGGGCCCTTAGAGCAGAGAAATCCGTTTTGACAAGGGCAAAATGATCTTTCTTTCCTTCAATGCAAGAGGTATTGGGGGTGCCCCGAAGAAACTAGCCCTCAAAAGAATGTTCCTAAGCCTAAATCTGGACATAATTTTGATTCAAGAGACAATGTGTCCTGGTAACAAATCTAGAGAAATTTTTAGTCCTTGGCTTAGGAACTGGTCTTTCAGTACAATTGATGCTTCTAGATAATCGAGAGGCTTGCTTATAGGGTGTAGTCCTAATTTTTAGGCATTATCCTCCTCTGTAGTTCGCTCTTCAATTTCAGTCAAATTAAAACATAAGAATAGTGATTTTTCCTTCTCAGTGGTCAATGTTTATGGTCCATACTCTGATAGGACCTCCTTCTGGGAGGACTTGATTTTTGCAGGCATTTTTTCTAACCCGCTAATGGTGGCAGGGGGGGACCTGAATTTCACCCTATCCTTTTGGGAGGTTTGGGGTGCACAACCAAGGGCAGACAAGCAAAGCGGTTTTTTCATGTCTTTTTTAGAAAATTTCAGTTTGGTGGATATCAAACCTGTAAAGTTGTCTCCCACTTGGAGAAATTTCAGGACTGGAGATGAGGAGGTTGCAAAAATATTGGATCACTTCTTAGTTTCTGAAGCCCTCCTGGATTTGGGACCAAGTTTTAGAGAAATGGTAGAGGTAGGAGGAATTTCATACCACCGCCCAGTCTTCTTACATTGGTCTTCGATCTTTGAGTCCCCTCCTTCCCCTATTAAATTTTGCCAGTCCTGGCTGGCAGAAGAAGATTTCAAGAATTTGGTTCTCTCCACTTGGGTCAAGCTGTCCCCTCTGAATATTGTTCCGCTCATTGCGCAATTTGCAACTAATCTTAAGAATTTGAAAAGCGTCATTAAAAAATGGCTTCCTCTTTGTAATTCCAAGAGGAAATGATTCATTCGGGACACTGAAGAAAATATCATCGAGGCTTACAGGAAGCTAGAGGAAATACCCCTTTCCAATGAAAATTTAGAGGATTTAAGAGAACTGGAGGAAAAATGGGCCTCGTGGCTAAAAACAGAGGAACAAGAATGGAAAATTAAAAGCAAGGCTCCTATTTCATCAGTTTATGAATTTTCGAAGAAACCTCAACATAATATGGGAAATCAAAGATGAAGAAGGAAATATGGAGGTATCCTTTGAAGACAAGTCAAATCTTGGAGTAAACTTCTTCAGTAATATTTTCTCAGCCCCCCCCTGGTTGCCCTATTCAAGAAATTTTTGAGGTAGTGGGAAAATTTCCCACAATGTTTTCTGAAGATATGAATTTGTCCTTGGAGGAAGAGGTCACGGAATTGGAATCAAGAGTGGCGTTTTTTTTCCATGAAGAATGGAAAAATCCCAGGCCCGGATTGGGTTACTGTGGAATTCTATAAGGATTTCTATGACTTCCTGAAGAACGATCTTTTGATGGTGGTAAGGGAATCTCAAAAGGAAGGACGAGTTCACGGACCTCTAAATGCCACCTTCTTGTGCCTTATCCCTAAAAATTAGTGCCCTTCTTCCTTTGAGGATTATAGACCGATTTCATGCTACAATGTTATATATAAATTAATTTCCAATATTATTTCTAGAAGAGTGATACCGATGCTTAGTTCTTTCATAGGAGAAGAACAATTTGGTTTTCTACATAATAGACAGATACACGACGTAGTAGCCATCACTCAAGAAGTGCTCCACTCTCTCAAAAAAAGAAATCTTAAGGCATCCATCCTTAAATTGGATCACTCAAAAGTGTATGACCAAGTAAACTGGACTTTTCTATGCCTGGTCCTCATCTAATTGGGCATGAGTTTGAAAGCTCTCAATTGGATAATAGGATGCATTCAAAACGCTTCCTTTGCCATCCTTATCAATGGAGCTCTGTCCCATTTCTTCAAAGCATCTAGAGGACTACGTCAAGGTTGTCCCCTTTATCCCTTTCTATTATTTATTATCGTCGAAGCACTAAGAAATATGATAAAGGAGGCCAGCGCCAACGACCTCCTAAAAGGAATTGCAGTCTTTGAATCTGAATCAATAACTCATTTTTTATTCATGGATGACATATTTTGCAGCTTGTTCGTTTCTCAGAGGAATCTTAATTCCTTTAAAAATATTTGAAACCTATATTGCAACGCAACGAGAATGAAACTAAATATGGAGAAATCATGTTTAATTCTTAATCACTACGCAGAAGCGGAAGATTCCTCCTTTGCCAACATCTTTCCATCTCAAAGGAAACCTCTCTCTGAAGGACTCAAGAATCTGGGCTTCAACTTAAACCATACAATTACAGGAAAGACGATTGGAGTTGGTTAATCAGAAAAGTTGAGGCCAAAATAGGCATTTGGGTCAATAGACTCCTCTCCAGAGGAGGAAGACTTGTGTTAATTAAAGCAGTCTTAGAGGGAATTCCTGTGTACCAGAATTCCATAGCTACAATACCTAAAGGAGTCTTAGATAAAATTCGTCGTATAAGCTTTCACTTTTTATGGGCAGGTCAAAACTCTCATGGAGGTACTCATTTGACCAATTGGAACTCAATCGCAACCCCAAAAGAGATGGGTGGATGAGGTTTAAAAAACATTCATCTTTTTACTCGAGCCCTAGCGGGAAGAAATATCTAGAGACCAACCCTCGGGAACTCTCTTTGGGTAATATTTATGAACTCTAAATATTTCCCCAACCTATCCATTTCTGAATGGTTTCAAGAGCCTACGAAATCTTCCAAAGGCTCAATTGTGTGGAAATCTCTCATGGAAGCCTTCCCCCTAGTTGGAAAGTGGACTGTATGGCATATCGGAAATGGGGCAAAGGTAATACTGGGAGAAGACTCGTGGTTGGGAGCGGGAAATAATTATAAGATTTCTCCTCTTCTCCTACAATTACTCAAGGAAAAAAACCTTCGGTACTTGGGTGATGTAAACACTGGCTTTCCCTAGGTTCGAGGGCATACAAGATGGAAAAATGCAGAATCTCTTGATCTCCGTGAAGCTATGTGAGGCGAGTGGAACTCCTACATCTCCCTTTTATGAGAAAATTTTATCTCACTGGATAAAGACTATGAAGACACTCTTTGTTGGTCAAAAAATCCACAGAATGGGTCCTACTCGGTTAAACTCAGATACAAAGCCTAGTTAGAAGATAACATGGTGACCCCTCCAAAATGATGGTGGAAGCCCCTTTGGAAACTCAAAGCTCCTCCCAGATGTAAATTAACCCTACGACTTGCAATAAACAACAAATTGATGACTTGGGATAACTTCCTTAGAAGAGGATGGTGTGGACCTAATAAATGTCCTCTTTGTAAAGAAAATCAAGAAACTATTACGCATCTCTTTGTCTCTTGTCCCTATACAAAAAAGATTGCATAGTTAATAAAAGAACAACTAAAATCCAAGGCCAATTGGAACCAAGGCTCCGTCGAAGACTGCTTTAGAGCTTGGATCCAAGACATATCAATATCCTTGTACGTGGGCCTCCCTGTTATCATGATTTCGAACATCTAGTGGGCCCAAAACAACTTTGTTTTTAAAGATAAGTATGTTCCTCCATAGGTCTTTGAGGAAATATTGCTCAATCAAGAAGAAGAGTTCAAGGAAGAATTAAGGGAAAGCAAGTCTCGGATTGTAATCCCTCCTCCCATTGATTACACCATCCCTTGGGGTTACTTCAACGAGGCCAATCAAGGACACTCTCCTTCATGTGGAGTGGGGGTGGTTCCTTTTATCAATCACAACCACTTTATCCACACCGGATATGCGCCAGGGGGTGGAACACATAGTAGAGAAGAACTTATAGCCCTCTTGACCCTCTTGGAAACTGCAAAGGAAAAAAACTTGTCAAAGCTTCAAGTTTTTGGTGACTCCAAATTGGTGATCGACTGGGTGAGGGGTAACGACAATATTCAAAATCCCAGGTTGGCCTCCTTGCTAAGAGGCATCAAGCTTACTTTCAGATATTTTGAATGGCTATCCTTCCAACACATTCTTAGGGAACTTAACACAAAGGCAGATGAACTCTCAAAGGAAGCCTTGCAGTTGCAGAAAGGAGCCTTCGGTTTTTATGAGTTCTTTGAAGGAGCAGAAACCAAAGCAATGGAGTTTCGTCTTTGAAGAATCCTTTCCTTTTTTTCGACATGTAAGGTTGTATATGTTTATGTAAAGTTTGAACATGATGTAGAAGTGTTTGAAAAAGCCAATAAAGGCTTGTTTTGTAGTAGATTAGACACATAGGCTGTGTAGTTCCTGAAGAAAGCCTACAGAGACTTGACATGAAAAACAACAACATGTATATTCTCATATAAATATAAAAGTTTTTTTTCCTATAAATAAAAAGATGCCTCGATCGATACACCTTCAATAACACTTAGGCTTCCACTTTATTTTAATAAATTCATTGACAATAAATATCTAAAAAACTTAAATGATTCAAGAGATAACATTTGTTTTTGTTTTTTTATAAATAATGATATTGAAAACTGAAGTTTAATGTTTAGAAATATTTTCCTTCATTAAATTTATTTAAATTAAAATCTTTGTTTAAATTAAAAAAAAGAATAGTGTTGCAAAACAATTCAATTTTTTTTAAAAATAAAACTAATAATAATATATGTGATTACATGACTACATTTTCATATCATTTTTCAAAAATTCTTTTAGTTAAAATGAAAACATTAATGAGATATGAAATACATTTGGTATTGTTGACGGGGCGAAATTGACTGTCCGTCAACTGGAAGAGTGGATCCGGTCCGGGGTTGTCTAAATAACCCAAGCCATTTGGGATAACCCACCCTGACGGGTTTAGCGGCTCTGTTGGCCGATCTAAGTCCTAGAAAAACAAATGAAAACTAAACTGAGAAAATAATCTAAATGAAAAATAATAACTAAAACAAACTAATAAACAAATCTAAACTTTATATATACAATATATTACCTAAATCATACAACTATAATTCTATAAAATTAAATATTTAATTATCAACAGAATCAGCTTTAATTACAAATGTACAATATTTACAAATTACAGATTTAAATTAAAACCTGCAAAAATCATTTGTAATCTGTCCTAAGACAACGAAACCAATGTTTTTTTTTAGTTTTATGAGAAAGAAACTAAATCAAAACTAACTAAACTAAGCAACTAAAATAATAACTCTAACTACAAATCTAAACTTTACATATATCTAACTAAACTACTTATACTATACTAACAAATTAACTATCAAATAACAAATAACACACTGACCTGAAGAAACGCTCCTGGTTTGTCCTGTATGCAATAATTGTTTTAGCTGATCGGAGGGAGGAAGCCCGCACCAGATTCTCCATGAGCTTCTCGTAAACTAGAAGCAGTTGTGCTCTTCAAATATCAATGACAGGACAAACAAGACATAAAAAATTACAGCAAACTTATAATCTACAAATCTTCAGATTTAGATAAATCCTTATGCAAAATTTGTACATAATAATTCAATTGATGAAAAAGATAAACCTGTATTCATTAAATTGAAATAGAATGATTGTTGTATTTTTAAATAATAAAAGAGATCA
>JASDQU010103375.1:199867-210556 GCA_032191745.1 Picea mariana | reverse complement strand
CCTTCTCTATTAACAAAATCGTTTTCGAATCCAAAACGAAATCAACAGGATCATTTTTCAAATTGATATAACTATATTAAACATATACAAATGATTATGCTAATCGTGGCACACAGCAATCACTTGCAAATCCAATCAGACAGGAAAGAATTGAAATGGTTTGAGGGTGAAAGAATCGTTATGAATCGACACAGCTCCACGATCTTATCAAATAGAACTTTTACCCAGGTCGAATGTAATCAAAATCAAAATGAGACTATTGATTCAATACAAAACAGAGTCATTCCTGGTAAATCGAAGTCAACAGGGTTGTTTTGAGTTTATTAGATCACATCGTATTTATCAACCCGGTCACTAATAATGACGCATAACACATATAAAGGATCATACCAATTCAAGCCTACGAAATCGTTCCAAAATCAAACCATAAGAACTAAATCAGAGATGATAGAATCCGACCACAAAAAAATCGCACCAAATCAAAACATAGCCGTGCTCTGATTTCAGCACAAAAATATCCTATACAGGTCAAGTGCAATCAAAATCTAAACGAAAACAAACCCCATTGATTACATTAATTCAAACCAACAGAATTTTTTTAAAGCGAATCACACCAAGTCAAAACCAATCAATCGCTTCTACTAAGCTAGGCACGACAAAATCGCATAACCAAATCATAGCTACATTTGAATTTAGTAAAATGAAACTACTGTACAGGATCCACAACATAACAGAATCATTTCGAATGTATTAAAATGAACAGAGCTAATCGAAATCAAAACCCAATCCTTTATATTAACTCAATCAAACTTACAAAGTAAAATTCATATCGAAATTCATACCTGGATAATCAGAAAACAACTTGATCATGATAATTTGGAATTGACGAAGGTTGTTGTCGCTTCGACATTCCTGAAGACAATCGAGCCAGTGGTTTTTTGTTTCTTGTCATTAGCTCGTAGCTTATTGTTCTCCTTCGTCAACACTATCACCTGTTCTTCTAATGCTTTGATATTTGATTGCAACAGGGGGACGTCAGCGTAATAACGCTCTAGCCAAGCATTACATTGGATACATGACAATTGCTTGGGATTGGATAACACAGGCGAGGGTTTGTTTAAGCCACCAGGGGGTTCATTGTGCAGTTTGATTCCCGGGTAATTAGGGTTGTTTTTTAGGCACGGGGGCAAATTAGATACAAAGTCATAGGGTTGCTTGGAACATAATCCATGGGAATAGGGGTACTCTTCAGTTAGGAAATGCTCGATATAGGAGTCGGAGTCCTCGCTCAACACTATGGGGTTTTGGTCGACGTTTGGCTTAGGTTTATTTCGAGCAAGTCTCGATATCAATCGAGCATTTTTCTTACCCTTACTGTCGACAGTAGGATTACCCTTGACTCTCTTACTCACAGGCTTCTTGACAGCCTCAATCTTGTCTGTTATGATGTCGGGTAGGTCGATGTCAGGACAAACCGAGGGTTTGGCAGGGGGCAGGAGGATATGGAATGGAACGGGTGGCTCGACCATAGTCTCACTAACCACAGCCTTATCGATTTGGACAGACTCTGAATCAACAAAGCCATTTCGAGATAGAAAGGCTTGCCAATTATCGCTGTGAAGGTTTAAATGGTGGACAATGATGAGTCTAATCAAGCCGTGATGAAACAAGCTGCTATCAGCCTTCTCTCGTTTGAACCTCTTTGACATATTTTAAAGACTACGCAAGAAGTAATGTGGCATGTTCAAAGGATAGCCCATGAAATTCATTAACAACCGGAGGTGATACAAAAACACCAAGCCATACCGACCTTCACAGGTCACAAATTGTTTAACCATTATCAAAAGATCGTGCCATCGAGGTTTGAGGGTGGAAATAGGCATACCTTTATCACAGAAGACAACCTTCCTTGATACGAATAGTAATGGCCATGACACCTCATCAACTTTGGAATTTTTAAACCATCGATGGCCCGTGGCTGCTAATCCTATAGCAGAGCTTATGAATTTCTCATTCAGCTCGAGCTGAATGTCACCTACTTTAGCCCTGCACCCGTCAAAGGTGAGGGCGAATTGTTGGGAAACAAACAAATTGAAACCCTCGAACCTCTGTATAAACACCAGCCAACCATTGTCTTCTAAATCCTTTTGAGCATTATCGAATAACAATAGAGCTTGGCTACCATTCGGCTCTATGCGCATCACCGGTGCCATAGACAGGAGCACACGGTGAGCAGGGTGAGGGGCTAGGGTTCGAACAGAGTATACGCAGGGGCAGAACGCTCACAGGCTTACCCGAAAACACCAGGGGTGACCCGGGATAGGGGGAAAACATTTATGACAGAACGTGCGAAGGTGGTGGAGCTATCTCGGCCCATGCAGAACAGTCACTACCCACAGTACAACCGTCGGCGTGTATAACTATTCAAATCACAATGCATATGTGTTAAAAACTATGCCATTCGATCAACCAATGAATATATGGTAAGTGGACCAAACGTTTGCGCGAGCAATAGTCATAGTTTCAAAACCAAAGTAATAAATCGAAATCACACCAAGGGTTTGATTATATAGACTATGTGTTGTATGAAACGATTTATAACAAGGGTCTTACCACAACACAAATGTGTTTTCATGAAACCAATGTGTCAAGGGAATCGATCAAAAAACATATAAATCAAATCACCCATGCTTCACAAACTCGATCAAAAGAATATCTTCACAGTCTTGTAAAATGAAATCATATTAACAAATAAGAATGCCAAATGAATAAGGATCTTGGAGTCTTGTCAACTGTATGACGATAAATAAATTGGAAACGCAATGAACATAGAGACAAGAGTGATCATAACAATCCAACGGCGTTTTTAATACGACTTCGAAATCAAGGTTTTCACGCTTGCAGTCGTGAAAACAACGACAAGGGTAAGTGGGCAAACGCATATAAAACAATAGTGTCGTTTTATTCGAAGGTTGCGACTAAAATCAAAGTTTGCAAAACTCTGGTGTAGATAGCTTATAAGGACAATATAAAAATGCGAATTGGCTACCAACAGGTATTAAATATTTTTAAAATGGTAAGTTATGTTTAGTATTGAGATATTTTGAAGAATGATAAGTTAAATCATATGAGTGGCAATTGTATACTTTTGAAGAGTTTTTACTAATAAAATTGTTTTGATGATGTGGTGCAATATAAATTATTTTGTGTCTATTGGAATAAAAATATATATTAGTATTTTTTTTTGGGTGGGGGGCAAAATTACTTAAAAAACATTTTGCATTTTGAAGAGGAGAGAAGTGATCACTCAAAATTTTTGCATGCAATATTCCTTAAAAGCATATATATAAGTGACATATAAGTGAGTTCATTCCATATTCGTAGTGTGCATAACCTCTTTGGATGGTTGATTTTGGATTTTTTTTTAATAATTTAAAATAAAAATAAGACAAACTCTTAGAAAAACATTTCATATATTAAATTATTATTATATACTTATATTATATTAATATTATTATGATAATATTTTTACCATACAATATTTTATTATTTTATAGATTGATTTATTTATTTTTAATAATGTAATTTTTAATAATACGCTTACATATTCTACACTTGTTTTAAAATAAGTAATTCTAGCTTATTGCTTAAATTCCCTTTGCTATTTTGGGTTCTTATTATGTGTATCCATTCTAATTAAATTTGTTACCAATTCACTTTTTACATCTTATTCAAATCTTGTATATAACAATTGAGAATTATCCCTTTAAGTTTGGGGATTTCTCTTTCTATGTTGAGTATCCACTTTGACCAGTTACAATAAATTATTGATATTGTTTTTTTTGTTAAAAAAAAAATTGCTTATATATATATAAAGTCTTTTTGTAGTACAATATTTTGTCATAGTGATTATAGTCAACCCAAAAACAAGGATCATACTACGATAACAGTCAGCCCTAGAAGTACAATGGAGTATTAACAAAACACTACAACTCCACTCAGGCAATGGCATAAGTAGACCTATATGTAGAAGACTTCAAATGATACCAGCATATTACAAAAGTCCAAACCATAGAGCACTCCTGAGATCCAAGAACCAACAAAAAGATAAAACTATATAGCAATAAATACAATACTGTGTTAATAAAGGTTTAGGAACAAAGATGGACCCACAAGCCCATCCTCCATATGAAAATATGTTAATCTTCCTTTCGGATGTTCCAGAGCTTGTTTGGATAGCTCATCTACCTCCTAGTTAAAATCTCTATAAGTATGTGAGAAATCTAAATACGAAAATTCCAGAATAAGAGCCTTGATCGATCTTTCCAAAAAGCCAAACCCATATTGTTTTGAAAGATGATATGGCACACTTCTAGGTGGAAAATATTTTGCATAAAACTTTTAAATAGATTTATTTTAACTCTAGATCTATTAAACAATGAAATGAAATAAGTATAAAACCCTTTTCACTTAAACATTTGGGCTTAAAATAGATTTATACTAATAAGTATAAAACCCTTTTCACTTAAACATTTGGGCTTAAAATAGATTTATACTAATTTATTTTATTTATGTTCCCTTTTTCTCTATTAAAAACATGATCATTTTTCTTGTTGTTTTAATGATATACTTAGGGATTTCTCCCAGATACATAAAAATCTAGCCAACTGAGATTGCGGTTGTATTAGAAAGCTAAAAATGTCCACTAAAATTGGTATAAATAGTTTTAGGGAATTCACACATCATTTCAACTTATCCAATTTAGGGGTTAGCAAAAAGTTTCAATCTTCATTCTTGGTAATCACCCCAGGGTATGGAATGCCTATGATATACCATTGAGACAAAGAACCACGGAGACATTCTACAACTAACTTGTAGAAAAGTGCATAGATATTGGATTGTACATGAACAATAACCCAATTGTATGTGAGTTAAATCAAATAAAATAAAGAGATTCCATTGAGACTACATATTTTTTTTATAGGTTACATTCTTGAAAAATTATTGAACATTAGTATTTTAAAACTTGTGTGTATGTTCAAATGGTTCGTTAATAACTAACAAGCTTTATTGAATCTTATAAGTAGCTCATGCAAAGCTCATTGTAGTGTTAGAGGATGAGGATATTGCTAGATTAACATTGTCATCTTAGAGACCGAAGATGTTGCTTTAAGGAGATGATAAATGTGTGATTTCAAGGGTCTTGTGAATAATATGATGTGAAGAATGATTTGAAAATGTAGTTTGCTACAATTTAGATGGTTTGGAATAAGATTTTGTGGTCAATTTCCATACAAATATCTTTCAAATTTATTCTCCATTTTTAACTGATTGTGACAAGACTAGGCATCGACCATGGTTGCAACTTGATCACTCATTACAACTATGTTGATTCTATTACATAATATCTACATTAATTATTTAATGGGTTTTTAAATTCACTTTCCTAAATTTAGTTGGAGGCCTCCCAAATAATTATGAAGTGTTTCCTATGTCTATACCTTTTTAGAAAATAAAACAATATAACGAAACATTGTTCAGAAGAGAAAGCACATAAGTCTTACTCTTTTAAAAAATAAGACCAAAGTCCTTATCATCTAATACAATATAGTCTTCCTCCTCGTAACTAACGTCTCGCATTTTAGATGTATATTGTTTCAAATAATTATTTAGATCATTTTCATTGTTCTTCTAAACATATGTTGGTATGTCTATACCGTTGCATGAAATCACAAACAAATTATTTGTTTTCTTTATCAATTCAACATAATGAAAACTATACTTTGATTTTTATTTTTTATTTTAGTAGTGAAGTAACTTTACCAAGTGACTTTAAGTAGAGAAAGCATAACTAGTGAGGTGTAAGCAGGAATGGAAATAGATGTGGAAAAAAATATGAAGGTGAGTTACAACTTCATCGTGAATCAAACGTGCATCTACCTTGTCAACAAAAATACTCATCAAGGAAACAAAAGATAATAAAAAATAAACTTGAGTAAAGAAACTAGAAATATCTAATTACAGAACATAAGACAACATTCCCAAAAAAAAATTGCTACAAAATTTTATTTTTCTACAACCTTAGGATATATAGCAACTTCAACTATTACAGGTCAGGGTTAGGATATATCTATCAAATAACTAAAAGTCAAAGCAAAGAGAAAGAAGGATTAGATCCTCATGTGTGATGTCCAAATTAACTTTTTGACATAATCCAAAAATGAATTTCTTATGACCTGGGATCGTCATCCCTCTTTCGTTCCAAGAAATAAGGGAGAACTACCCATAGGTCCTCCAAAAATGGGATGGTGAGCTAACTACAAAATATGGCTCTTCATTATTGAAGGAAGGGGTTGAAATAGGTATACATCTCTCTTCTTTTCCTTGGGTTATCACATAGAGATTATGTGTCCAATGGAAATGGAGGGGCATTCAATAAATGTCCCCCTATCTGGTAAGTGAAGTGGGGCTAGAGCCAACTAGCAAACTAACCTTTCCTATGTATAAAATCTAATGTGTTATACCCTTATGTTTAATGTTGTCTCTTATTTGTGAATTTCATATTCAAAACCTATTAAAATCTAGGAGTAAAATCTAATCGGATATACAATTTTCATATTTAATGACTATCTTCATTTGACATGATGATTTACATTGATTATTAATGTTGAATTTATGCTTATCACCAAACAACTTGGAAGTAACTCATTATTTAGGAGTAAAATCTAATTAGATATACAATTTTCATATTTTATACTATCTTCACTTGACATGGTGATTTACATAGATTATTGATGTTGAATTTATGCTTCATCACCAAACAACTTGGAAGTAACTCATTTGGCCTTTAAAAACTCTTGAATTAAAAATGACTTTTTCTTTAAGTATGAAATTGTTATGCCAAGATATTACATATGATTTTATTTTTTTATATACATTATATTATATTATTTATATTTTGTACTTATTTTATATTTAAAGGATCAAAACTTTTTTTAAAACCTAAAGTTTTGAT
This sequence comes from Picea mariana, assembly GCA_032191745.1. Lineage (NCBI taxonomy): Eukaryota > Viridiplantae > Streptophyta > Pinopsida > Pinales > Pinaceae > Picea > Picea mariana. The sequence continues at coordinate 203,541 of JASDQU010103375.1, read as the reverse complement.
TTTTCATTTTCTTAGGATTCAAAGTTTCATTTTTAGGCATAAGAATGTCAAATTGCTTTTACATTCCATCATTTTTATAGATAGTTGCATTGTATTGAAGAGCCAACTATAAATATGGCATTTTACATTCCATTATATGGCATTTTACATTATATTCTTATAAATAATTGCATTGTATTAAAGAGACAATTATAAATATGACATATTGCAACTTTAACTCATTGTAGACAATTTTCATTTCAAGCCTATTTGCTTAAAGCATTATCAATCTTTTAAGGGAAATTTAAAAATACTTGCATTTCAATTCAACTTATGTATAAACCCGTATGACATATTGTTCCATGACAAAAATCCACTAATTAGACATTTCAAGCCATTACTATGCAAAAAAAAGATTCACAATTCTTATAATCTTCAAGAAAACAAAGTTAGCAAAGTTCATATGTTTGAAAGTATGTATGACCAGCATTGTTTTTAGATATTCTGCCAATTACAAAATAATGAATATGGTGTAGCTTGTTTCCAACGTATTGTGTCAAAAAAAAAAACAATGCAATTATGCATAAAGATTCCTTCACAATTAGATGAATTCACCAATATATTAATGATGATGTAATCAAGGAAGCACCAAAAATAAAAAATTGGCAAGGCTACATTATACAATTAGCATTTCCATATAAAGAAGAACATATTGAGGGAGGTTTATTTGTTTATGAGTGGCTATCTAGAACATTAAATGTTGAAATCCGCTTATAGTCTTCTGAAACAAGAAATATCACAACTTCAATACCTTCTTCTACACAAGGAGAAAAGGAATTTAACATAATTTAAATTCAAAAAAATGAGACACATATAATATATGATCCATTAAAAATGTACAAATGTTTGTCGATGTAAATTCCAAATTATTTTTCACAACAAATAAAAAAAAGTCAACAAGTCTATCTTTATGCAATATAAAAAAATATACTTAGAAACAAACCTTTGAAATGACAATCATACAACACACTTAATGCAATGTAAAAAAATATACTTAGAAACAAACCTTTGAAATGACAAACATACAACACACTTAATGAAGACATAAGTAATCATGGACATAAGTAATAATTTAAATTCAAAAAAATGAGACACATACAATATATGATCCATTAAAAATGTACAAATGTTTGTCGATGTAAATTCCAAATTATTTTCCACAACAAATAAAAAAAAGTCAACAAGTCTATCTTTATGTAATATAAAAAAATATACTTAGAAACAAACCTTTGAAATGACAATCATACAACACACTTAATGCAATGTAAAAAAATATACTTAGAAACAAACCTTTGAAATGACAAACATACAACACACTTAATGAAGACATAAGTAATCATGGACAAAGGTTGGCAAAGACAAAAGAAAAATGCAAAGAACGAATTCCCTTAAAGGTAGAGAAAAACGAAAAACATTGTATTATGAAAAAAAAAAAAATCTTCCAATAACAAAGGAACAAAAACAAAAAATCATAAATATGTCTATTTTTTTTTATTGTATAACATGTAAGCAAACTTTCTTAAAAAAAATATGTTATATTGATCAAACAAGTACATTTCTATCAAAATACAAAAGAAAAATCAAAATAAAAGTTCAACTAATGGTGCTAACGATAGCTACATTTGCAAAGTCTGGAAAAAAAAAATATTAGAAAATGATTCAAACCCTAACTTTGTTGTTTAAAAAAATAATTACACAAAACAAAAGTATAAGAATAATGAAGAAAATGAACAAGCTAGAAGAAATATCTTATGACTGCCTTTATTGAAAATAAGAGAATTTGGACAAAGACATAAAAAACCACAATTACGACTTATTGGTGGAGTCATCAACATTTTGACTGGCACTTCTAGGATTCAACATGCCTTTCCTTGTGACATAAATGACACTGACACAATTGCATTAGAAATTAAAAAGAGCCTTAGGGTAAAAACATGGGGGTTTTGTAAATTGGGTTTAGCTCTTGTGGTTGGGATCAGGAGTGATTGTTATCCTCCCCACCCAGGTTCAATTCTCGCAAGTGACATGTTGAGCTCTTAACGAGTAAATTGTTGTAATGGTTTCGATCCCTATTGTTGACCATCCTTGTGCCCTGAATATTGTAGGCTTTACCCTGGGTACCATCCTCAAAATGAGGGAAAGTACTCGTGGGTTTTCCTTGGACAGTGTAAGCTAGAAGAAAAAACATGGGGGCTTCACCTTGTTGATCAATATGTTATCACGTTCATTCATAAAGGGGATTTTAAATTGTGAAAAGTAAATTCAATATAGTATAGATCCCTTGAAAAGTAAAGTCTAAAAGTCTTAAATCCCTTGAAAACCTCTTGAAGCCATTGTGGTCATTCATGATTTCTAAGTGACTACAAGAAGACCCTCATTATTAACATAGTTACCAACTTAACGAGAACTCTACAAAGTTCTCGTTTTTTGGGGGGTCTAGTTTGTTACCCCGTTTTTAAAAATGGTGCTACCGGTAGCACCCCTTCTCCCCTTTTAGGTGGTTTTTTGATATCTTAAATTTTTTGATCCACAATGTTTCCACATTTTTTTTACATGCTTATTTTTCATTGATTTTCATTTTTTTTCTAATTTTTTTTGTGTGTTTTTAGTCAGTTTTCCATGCTTCTTTCAATCTTAAAAATATTTTTTACCATTTACTTTTTTGAAGTTACCATTTTTCATATAATTGTGTCTCTTTAATTAATTTATTGTTTCATACTTTTAAAATATAGTAGAAAACATCATTGTTAACACATTGTTTACCTTTACTTCAATACATAAAAAAAAAATGTTGTTAAATAACACTATTTTTTAATATTTAACATAAAATTGTAATTCTTTTTTTTGACAAATTAAAAACTACAAAAAATAAATGAATTGGAATTAAAAAATAAAAAATAAAAAACAAATTTAGATAATAAAAAAAAGTAAAGAAAAACTTAAAAAAATATATAACTAAACTAAAACTAGAAAAAAAAAAAGATAAAAAAACAAATTTATGGCCCAAAAACTTTATAAAAGTTTAAAAAACACAAAGAACAATTAAAAAGGCATATTAAAAAAAATTAACACACCTAAATTACAAAATTTAATTAATATATATATATATATATATATATATATATATATATATATATATATATATATTAAAAAACTTAAAAATATATAAAATTTTATGAACGTGGGACCGGAGATTATCCCCTTGGGGCTGAGGTGATGCAGGACATTACCCTTGGGGCGATGCGGCTGAGGTGATGCCCGACATCACCCTTGGGGCGATGCCCCCCACGACACCCCAATAATATGTAGGTTTGTAAAAAAAAATTGGTTTTATTTTTAATGAAAATTTTATGTTATTTCAATTACAAAATTTGTATTTTTTTTTATTTTTTTTGTTTTAAATGTTATTAAATTTGTTTATATTTGAGTTTTTCTATTTTTTAACTTTTGTTTCAATTGAAATTGATAGTTTTGTATTGTAAAATTGTTTTTAATTTTTTTTTTTTTAATTTTGGTTTTCTATTTTTTTAAATATGCTTAGAAGTTTATTTTAAAATTGGTTTAAAAATTTTCTTTTTATTCTTTGGTTATTGATTTTATTAAAATAGTTTTGTTTTCATTTAAATATATTTTAA
>JASDQU010103375.1:189067-199489 GCA_032191745.1 Picea mariana | reverse complement strand
TTTTGTAATTGAATTTTGAATATATTTTTTTAAATGTATTTTTTTGGTCATTTAAAAAAAAATTATTTGCGAATATTTTGTTCTTTCTATTTATTTATTTTTTAATGTAAATTTAAAAAAAAATGTAAATAAATTTTCAAATGACCATTTGGGGTCCAATTTTGAGTTGTTTATTTAAGTAAAGTTTTGTTGTCAATGTCACAATTTCAATTAGGTCGTAAATAGCTATGATTTTCACATTTAGGAAAAAACATTTTGTTTTACGTAGCATCATTTTTTTATTTAAGTGTTGATTTTAAGGTTTTTCTAAGCTACTATCTGAGTTTCGAAGGCCATGTTTGAAAATGTTGTAATTTTGACCCTATTTAAAAAAATGGTGCTACCAGTAGCACCAATTTTTTATTTGGGGGTTGAATTTCATGTTTTTTATGCAAAAATATGGGTTTTGAGGGCTAGAGTTATCGTTTTGAGGTCACAGTTCTCGTTAAGTCGATAACTATGTTTATTATAGATTTGTCACAACTTACTATGGTAGTTTAGAGCCCTTGTGTGGCTGATCCAGGTGGATTTCGGTGGCCATCCACATTCTCCACTGAATCAACGTTTCTGACCAATCCAAGTGAATATCGGTGGCCATCTACCTTCTCCAATGAATCAACGTTTCTAAGCCTGTGGTTTTGATAAACCATGATAATCACCCTTTTGATGGGGAATGTAATGTAATTCCATCTCCATTTGTAATGTAATGTAATGCCTACAACATTAATGCAATGGATCCCATTAGAACTCTGCAATTAAGTGCACTTGGGCTAGAGTAGTATTAGGATGGGTGACCTCCCGGGAAGTCCTAGTGTTTTACATGCCTATGGAATTTTGTGAACGTAGACCAATTTATCCCACACACATCATGGAAATTATTCTCCTTTCTCTCTCTCATATATAATTGAGGTGAAGGAGGTCCTTTGAGTAGGAAATGGAGTGTGATGTAATGCTTATTTATGAACGAGTGTAGCCGACATCTCTTTCTCTTCAGAGATAAACTACCACCATTTTTGCAAGTTTGTGTTCTATAGTGTTTTTCTATTTTATTCATTAATATAACTTGGGTTTCATTGTATTTATGTGTCCTTTACTATATTTTTATTTGTATCTCATTTCGTTCTCAGCATAATCCAGATCAGTGGTATTAGGGAAATCTGCTCCTTGTTATTTCTCAAGGCATGTCCCCGACGAGGTCAGGGTATAGAGAGTTGGGTCTTGAGCTATTTTCTCTTGAGGACAATCACTCTCACTATCCCAAGTGACCTCCCATGGCAGAATAAAAGAGAGATGACTAAGCAGTGGAGTAGGAGACCCTTTCAAGACATTGCTTGAGGAAATCTTCGTGTGATAGAGGAACAGGATGATGGAAAACTTCGCTCGGATCCTTCGATGACTATCGATGACAGCATAGGCATCTTCGAAAAGCATCCATTTCAGAGTTGCAACACCCTTCAAGGTACAAGTCAATTTTGATATCCCCTTATTTGAAGGCCAGATAGATGCATATGCTCTAGAAAAATGGTTGAATCTGCTAGAAGGTTATTAATCCATCCAAAAAAAAATCGAGAGTAAAAATATCACCTTCACACTCCTTAAATCCCTCCCCCATGTCAGAGCTTGGTGGGTAGGTTATTGGGAGAGGTACATTGCAGATGAATCTATGCCATTCATGAGAGAACCCACTTGGGCGGCCTTTGTAGATGCTCTCAAGGAGGAGTTCTACCATGTCGGAAACTATGATGATGAGTACATGAGATGGATGTTTCCAAGCTTGTGGTTTTGATAAACCATGATATTCATCATTTTGATGGGGAATGTAATGTAATTCCATCTCCATTTCTAATGTAATGTAATTCCTACAATGTTAATGCACTGGATCCCATTAGGACTCCACAGTTAAGCGTGATTGGTATAGAGTAGTACTGGATGGGTCCATATGTTCAACATAGCTCTATTGGCCACGACCATTTTCAAGTGTGCTCAGGGTTCCAACCATTAGCCCCTATTGATACAATTCTTCTTGTTGCATCTTCACCGATAGAGTCCTTCCACACCCATACCAAGGTAGATCATGCAATCAAATTTGTTGAATGGATCCAACACCTCCAACAACAGGTTCATGGTATCCTTCCACGGGCCAAGTACAAGTAGGACAACTACTTTAGCAAGGCAAGTGGCTCACCAAAGTTTAGATTCAAGAAAAGTTTCCCCATCTCATGAGGGAAATTGATGAAATTGGGACCATTGCTTCCTAATGGGTGATGACTGATCTAGGTGGATCTTGATGGCCATCCACCTTCTCCACTGAATCAACGTTTCCGACCGATCCAGGTGGATATCGGTGGCCATCTACCTTCTCCACTGAATCAACGTTTCCAAGCTTGTGGTTTTGATAAACCAAGATATTCACCCTTTTAATGGGGAATGTAATGTAATGCCATATCCATTTCTAATGTAAGGTAATGCCTACTGTTGTTCCAGAGTCTGTACTTAAGGCTTAGAAGTACAGTGTCTAGGCATCCGAAAGTGGGTAAAAGGTGGATAAAGGAGAAACGTCAACCTTCGGCAAAGGAAACTAGGGAAGATTTCTACGTTGGCGTTGTCTAGCTTCCAACTGTTCCTGGATAGTTATATCTTGTTCAATGGCTACCCATGAACGTTCAAGTTCGACCCGGTTAGTAGTTGTCTTTAGAATAGCGTCGAAAAGGTTTAAGGCAATGTGCGTTTGGTTCGATAATCCGGGTTCGATATTGGGCTATGTTGGTACAGGGACAGTCATGGAGGAACAGTAAAAGTAGGAAAAACTCCAGAGAGAGATTAAATGTTGTCTCAATTTGGTCGTATAAAAGAGAATTTACGGTTTCGGGAATAAAATAGGGATGCAAATCAAAGGCTCTTTCCTGTAACTATATTATATTTTAATAAAAGGTATGAGGCGGGAGAAAAACATTTAGTTGTCTATGGTGTAAGGCTCCTATCAGAGGAGAATCTCACGTATAAACAGAAGAGGAAAATTGTAAGGAAATAACCGATGTAGCAGAGAATATGTGTAGAATTCTGAAAATGTGGACTGGTCTTACACCCGCTGATAGCTGGTACAGAGGAAAAACAGTAAACAATTATAGAAAACCAAAATTCATTCGCTATAGTAGTGGTCGTACTAAATTATAATGAAGCACATCAGTTAAGAATATGAAATGAAACAAAAAATGAGATACAAGGAAACAAACTTGTAACACAGTCATGACGGAATTGAGAATTTTCAGATTTTCTTTTTATTAACTCTCAAATGTAAAAAACTCAGTTACAATTGACACAAAAAGGTCCAGCCNCGACACATCTTTCAACCAGCTGAGATATTAGCCGCGACGGTTCTGCTTGACAGCTGGCTTCAAAGAAGTAACATTCTCGAGCTAGCTGCTGCACCCTGTCTTCCATCTGTCCATCTATAATGTTGATGGCGCATAATTGCACGCTGCGTCTAATCATGCATTTGTCTATTTGGACTATATCCACCATAGTCGTCTAGGAAATATCGGCCGAATCTCTTTCCTCTTTTTCTTTTAGATCAAGTGAGATTTTTGCCGCATTCATCTGCACCAATGTCTCGGCATTACCTCCACTGTCAATGTCTAGCAAATCATCGTCTATAGAACTGAAGGCCTCTTCTAAGGAATTGGTTATATTTTTGGCTTGCTGCTTGCCTTCGGTGATGTTATGCTCCCATTCTTTTAATAGAATGTTCCCTCTGGTCTGCTATGAAATGGTGAACCTGGGAGTACTTTCCGAAACCCTGTTGTTCGTGGCTATCACAGCTTCATGGAAGGCGACTCGAGCTGCTCCGACTTCCCTTTCTCTGGCAGATAAGTTCTCCGAAACCTGGTTGAATAGAAAACAGTTGTCCTGGATCGCTTCTACCTTGGCGAGCAAATTTCGCTGTGCCTCAGAGACTCTGCTCCGAATCTCGATCGCTTGAGATTTGAACATCCCGATGTTTATCATTCTGTTCTCGACGATATCCACCCTAGCCTGTAGTTGTTCGATCAAATCCCTTTGCTAGCTTGCTTGCATCCGAACATCCCGGACCACCAGTTGTGCTTGCTTGAGATTAGTTTTGAGCATCTCTATCTCGTTCTTATCGGCCAACCTGGCCTGCTCTATTCCTACGCTCGCCTAGTCTTTCGCAGTCTCTGTTGTTGTGGCCAATCTGGCTTCAAGGGTCTTAATGAGGCGATTTTTTTGGTTTTTTAAGAGCCCGACTGAAAATTGATTCTCCGAGGCATATGCTCCTAGTGTCCCTTCTATTTCAGTGGTGAATTGCTCATTCTTTTTGTCCTTTCCCTCAGTTATAACTTTATAATTCTTGGTAGTTGACTCTCCTTCCTAGTAGAATTCCCTTTTTACTACTGCCTTTCTCTTCTTATCGAAGAAAACTCATTCGAAGGGAGTTCTTCCACCCTTATGGGCCTCAATTCTTCATTGAATATCCATCCCGCATTGATATTTCCCTGTGTCGACTGCAAGGGGGTAACTGATTTGATAGGTTCCCCGATCTACTTCGCAGATTTTCCCGGAGTAGCGACCAGACTCTGCTTCTTCGGCGGGTCTGGAGTCTTTATCTCTGCTTCCAAACTTTGCTTCTTTGGCGGGTCTGGATTCTTTATTTCTGCCTCTGGACTCTTCATTTGCTCCTCCTCGTTCTAGTGTTTTTCTTGATCGGGAGTCACATATTTAGAGCCTTCAGCCTCTTTCTATTTCGCCTCCGACGTACTCGGACCCTCACCTCGCAACACTGCAGGAAGACAGCTACGTCGATGTTCCTGGAACTTCAAAACCTCAGCTCTTTCCTCGAGTGCCAAGGATTGTATCCGAGCTAGTATCTCCGCATAGGACCTTGCTCCTCGGAAAATGTCATCTGAGGGTGAATTTTCATGCTCAAATCTCTTGAGCCCGCAATTGGCCAAATGATTTCTCACGACCCTCTGCGGATCGTGCTTCTTGTATTCGATGGATACCAAATTTAGGTCTTCCAGGGCTGCGGCCTCGGCTTTGGCATGCCCGAAATCTAATAAAGAATAGGAATTAAAATGAACATGGAAAGATGGTGATACCTTCTTCGAATATCCTTTAAGCTCTTTGCTTATACCACCGACTACTGTCTACCTGGAAAACTCGCGACAAGCCAGCTTGTCGGGAATGAACAATGGCAGCGCATGCGGGGGAATAGAAGCCCCAAAAACTCTGAGGTATGAAAATTCTGCTTCTACATACCAGTCTGCTATGCTGCTTAGATTTGTTACTATGTTGTCCGATATCCGGGGTGGCGGGTGACCAAAAATGGCGACATGCAGGGGCACCATCACCTAGTTAAAGATTTCATACGCAAAATTTTCCGCTTTGTTTTCCCATAATTTTGCATGGTATACGTGTATGGGTTCGTCTTCGGCCGGAGTCCAACTCCAGCTCATCAATGGAAATGGTGTCATAGAACAAATTGCGTCCATAATGTATGCAGACATGAAGAATGAAGATGCCTTCCCATTCTCTTTCTGCGCCCGATACTCTGTGACCTGATTGGTCAAGCTATCGGAAAGCATATTTTCCTAGTCAAAGGAGCCGCCTTCGGTGACCCGAAACATTAGAGGCACCCACGAAAGGAAAATATGTGAGGTGTCCTCTTTCCCATATAACCAACATGTCATCATGGCCACATATTTGTACTGCGGTTCTAACGAAGCGATTGAATATATGTCGTGGGTATCAGCTCTGAACTTCGCGGTGTTTGAAACCTAATCCTTAATAAAACTAGACATGGTTTTATCATACTGTACGCATTCCTTCTGCTTGAACTTGTCTAAGAATTCAATGCCATATGTGTGATCGGACGTCGTGGGCAGCTTTTACATGGTTTGCAGATGTTCCGACCTGAAAGTCCCGATGGCGACTTTCTGCTCGTTCATGATGGTTCTGGTCGGTATGTCCACATGGTCCAATGCCCATCAGACCATATCATAATATGGAAGCAACCGCGACCTGGCTGCTACTTTGTGCATTCCGGATTGGACGACTATTTTGTACTTGGTGGTTATATCATCTTTTTCATTGTCGCTGGAGTCGTCGGAATAAACCACCAATTCTGCTTGCAGAATATCTGAAACATATGACCAATTTGGGACCGAGTTGATACTTCGGGGTGAAGTATCAGAGACATTATCTGAGCCTTGTCCCGAAACCTCAACATTCGCCTTTGATGTTTTTCGTGGAGCCATGGATGAAGCTTTCGTTTTAGCTCTTCTACGATAGAACTGCGTATACATACAGAAGTCAGTTTACTCAGAGGTGATGTGCTCTGCGTACTATGAAAATTCATTTGTTATAATGAACCACAACTCTTATATATACTCAAAAAACTCGGTACCTTTCAGAACAATTCTGTCAAATCATCTTTAGAAATAAATTTTGCCATAAAAATCCGATCTTATATCCGTCGATTTGCCCTATTTCCTCATTAATGTCATAAATTTTGGTGGTTTTAAAATCTCAGTTGGCGTATGGAGGAAAAAGGCTACCTCGTAAATTGTGCAGACATCAAAGCATGGGATATTCATTGATTTAGCTTAATTAATCCGATTTTACCGTTGTTAACAATGTTTCGGTACTCGTTATATCGGGGATTTTACTTAAACATTTTGAACCTCTAACGCCCGAGACTGGGATGACCGATTTTGGTTAATAAAAACAAAATCGTGATTAGGGGCTCAGTTAATTTTATAATCATTATATTCGCCATATCGCGACTCGGAGCTTCGAAGATAAGTTTCTGGAAGATTTACATGCCGAGTTGTGAAACCACGAGATCGTGGCAACATGACTTAATTAAAAAGGAAGTTAATCTTGGATTAAGCGATCAATTAATTAGTTATAACCGCATCGTGATTTCGCGAGTCGGGGTTTAGACGGTGAAACTTTCGAAAAGGACAACGCTGAGTGGCGAAATGCCGAGAGAATCTTTTACCATGGTTTAGCTTTTACCCTTAACCTTGACATGAGTTACTCAAATAAGGACCTCGTGTTCTCGGCTATTGGGGCTATGACAATAAATTTTTGGGTTTGGCAAACGCCGAGGCGCGAAACCCCGACGATGTTTAATCATGAGTTAGGGAAAAATTTACCCTAGTTACTGTCTTGAGTGAAAATTTAAAACGATTTCGCTGTTTCGTGACTCGGGACGTGTGAACTACATGAGTTATAGCATCCGACCTACAAGATCCCGAAGTAGAACAAAAAAATGAAACATTTTTACGAAAGGTAGGACTTGTTTCGAGAGTAGAATAGTTATCATTGCTCGCGTGATAAAGCTTCAGAGATCTCGATATCTTAGAGGGAAAAATGAAATCCACTTTTTAGATTTCAAGCATTAAGAATGAAATTTGTGACGGGCTAGAAAAACAGGGGCGGCTCCAACATAGGCTCCAACTAGGGATCTCGCCTTCCCGTGAGGTGGGAAGAACAGTAGACCACATGCCAATATTGGGTAAATGGAGTCAAAAGCTCAATCAGGCGAAAAGGTTCCCGAGAAGAGGGTATCGAAGGGGAAAAACGACTTTGTTCTTTACCTTGAAAAGCTTTTACAAAATCATATACTCTTTTTAAACATAGTTGTAGTCCCTTTCACAATTTTCCCTTTCCCGCTACTAAATTCAGGTGTGTTTTAAGACAATCGAAACAGTCCTAGGAGACCTAACAAATCTTGCGGTTATCGGCTTGCACCAAAAGAATAAGATTATATGTTTTTAATTGGGGAGTCCTGTCTGAGTTTGGGATGTGGATCAGGTTTTAAAAATCATTGGTTACCAGAGTAAAGTGATATTCATGCATAACAGCCTTACATATATCTCAGACATTGCTTGACTGCCAGCGAGCTTGTTTAGTACCCCGGTGAAGTTATCTGGCCCCTTTTTACTGAATTTCCTTTCACCACTTTGGAATATATTTATTCATTTAAATGTTGAGACGAGGGCAATCATTTCTGAATTTCCTTTCATCATCTCTCGGACTAGGTGGGGGCAATCATTTCTGAATTTCCTTTCACCACCTATCTTATAATTGCTTTTTAGAGCGTGAATATGGGGGCAATCAGTTTGTATCAGGGCTGATATCTGTGTAATATTTTTCATTGTAGGTCTATCAACTTACTTTGATTACTCGGTATCAACCTTCCCTTGACCTTCACAACATCTTCGTTCTTGGGGAGAAAAAGGGAAATAACTTTTTAAGGGCATTCTATTTGAGCAAGCTTCAATCGTCTGATGCCGTTGAAAAACCTAGGAAAGTTAGGATCACTCTAAACGTTCCTTCGCTTAGCGGGGATTGAGCAGTTGTGAAGACCTGCTTTCTTTCCACAATCTGCTTTGAAGCTCACAAGGTTGGAACAAAAAAACTTTTATCCTTTCGTATATGAAACAGAAATATAGTGACTTTTTAAAAGGTAAACCCGAAGATAGAAAGGATGCCAGGTAGTGACTTACTGACTGAAAATACAGAGGTCAAACAATTCAAAACTATCTCTTGTAGATATTTTCGGGGATAATTTACTTTGACTGACTGTTTTTTAGATTGGGTGAATCGTTTAAATTGTCTTAAATTTTTTAAAGATTATCAAACCAAGAAACAACTCTGTTATCTATTAGTTCAACTGATATTGCAGTTTGAATGGCGTTACCTTGGTTTTCTTTAACAGTCTTTAATAACATATCTTTTGAGAAATCTCATCTTTACCTTTTCCTTTCACTTTCTTTGTGCAATATGAAACTACTTTAGGTATCACCTGTTTATGCCGATTTATTTCTGACACCAACTTTCAGATTACTTTTCCTGCTTGTTTCGTATGCAGTTGGAATCCTGTAAAATGCAAATACGAATCTTATTCGAAATGTTTCGAAAGTTCATGAACGAAAAAAGAAAATCAAAAGAAATGTTTAAATGAAAATACATATATGTACACAAAATTTTATTTTATTTTATTTTATTTTTATTTTTATTTTTTTTATCTAGCGACTGTTACGTCATGTAATGATTTAGATACCGCCCGTTGACAGGGGCGTTGAGGACTTCTCCATCTATATTTTCCAGTAGGAAAGAATTTTTTCCTTCTGGAGCCGAGACCCTGAATGGTCCATACCAGAGGTGGTCAAATTTACTATGCTTCGCTGCTTCCTCCTGTCTTGCATCCCATCTTAGCACTAAATCACCTGGAAGGAATTCTTTGTCCTTTGTTTTGCGGTCGAGTAATGCTTTCATGTCATCTTGGTACTTCTGCATCTTTTCATCAACTTCGACTCTATGCTGTTGAACCTCAATCAACTGATTTATTCTCCTGGTTACATGATTGGGTTCTTCATTTTGATCCTGCCATAACTTCATCACTGGTAGCACTAAGTTTATAGGTAGAACAACATCTGTCCCATAGACTATTTGAAAAGACGAAATGCCGATAGACCTTTTAGTGCTGATGTGGTTTGCCCATAATGCGTATTTTAAGTGCACATGCCAAGACCTTTTATTTTGATCCAATACTTTCTTGATTATATTTACCAGGCTCTTGTTAGATGACTCAGCCAATCCGTTCCCCTGGGGGTAATATGTTGTGGAATGGCCAATACTGATGTTATACTTTTGACAGAAGCTGATCATAGCCATAGATTTAAAGGCCTGGGCATTTTCAGTAACTATCTTTTGGGGACAACCGAATCTTGACAAAATATTGTCCTCCAAGAAATCGATTACCACCGAGTCTGTTGCCCTTTTGGTTGGAATGGCTTCCACCCACTTAGTAAAATAATCTGTAGCTGTTAAGATCCACTTGTGTTGAGCACTGGAATGGGGATTAATCTCGCCTATGAAGTCTAGACCCCATTGCTGAAATGGGGCTTCAGCTTTGACTGGAACTAGAGGCAGTGTCGGGAGCTTCTGTTTACCTGCGAATAGTTGACAAGGGTTGCAGGCACGCACTTTGGCATTGACATACGAAGAGATTTTTGGCCAGTAGTACCCAGCCCTCAAGATCTTGTAAGTTGTAGCTCTCCATGTGTAATGACCCCCATAGACTCCCTCATGAAATTCATCTATAACCCACTGAGTTTCTGATTCGACTAAATAGACTAACAGGAAACCGAGTGGATCCTTCCAATATAGCTTACTTTCGACGATACAATATTTAACTGCATGGAGTTTTAAAGTTCTGCATTTAGATGGTGATAGTTCATTTGGGCATTTTAGGTTCAGCAAGTAAGACACTATGTCTCTATACCAGCCTGACGATATGAACTTCTCTTCGATCTTGTTTGGGTCTGTTTGCTCATCCAACTCGTTTAGGTTTGT
>JASDQU010103375.1:177759-188695 GCA_032191745.1 Picea mariana | reverse complement strand
TTTGGTCATTTAAAAAAAATTATTTGCGCATATTTTGTTCTTTCTATTTATTTATTTTTTAATGTAAATTAAAAAAAAATTGTAAATAAATTTTCAAGTGACCATTTGGGGTCCAATTTTGGGTTGTTTATTTAAGTAGAGTTTTGTTGTCAATGTCACAATTTCAATTAGGTCGTAAATAGCTATTATTTTCACATTTAGGAAAAAACATTTTGTTTTATGTAGCATCACTTTTTTATTTAAGTGTTGATTTTAAGGTTTTTCTGAGCTACTATCTGAGTTTCGAAGGCCATGTTTGAAAAATGTTGTAATTTTCACCCTAATTAAAAAAATGGTGCTATCAATAGCACCAATTTTTTATTTGGGGGTTGATTTTCATGTTTTTTATGCAAAAATATGGGTTTTAAGGGCTAGAGTTCTCGTTTTGAGGTCACAGATCTCGTTAAGTCAGTAACTATGTTTATTATAGATTTGTCACAACTTACTATGGTAGTTTAGAGCCCTCGTGTGGCTGATCGAGGTGGATCTTGGTGGCCATCCACATTCTCCACTGAATCAACATTTTCGACCAATCTAAGTGAATATCGGTGGCCATCTACCTTCTCCAATGAATCAACGTTTATGAGCCTGTGGTTTTGATAAAACATGATAATCACTCTTTTGATGGGGAATGTAATGTAATTCCATCTCCATTTGTAATGTAATGTAATGCCTACAACATTAATGCAATGGATCCCATTAGAACTCTGCAATTAAGTGCACTTGGGCTAGAGTAGTACTAGGATGGGTGACCTCCTGGGAAGTCCTAGTGTTTTACATGCCTATGGAATTTTGTGAACGTAGACCAATTTATCCCACATGCATCATGGCAATTATTCTCCTTTCACTCTCACATATATAATTGAGATGAAGGAGGTCCTCTGAGTAGGCAATTGAGTGTGATGTAATGCTTATTCATGAATGAGTGTAGTCGACATCTCTTTCTCTTCAGAGATAAACTACCACCATTTTGGCAAGTTTTTGTTCTATAGTGTTTTTCTATTTTATTCATTAATAGAACTTGGGTTTCATTGTATTTCTGTGTCCTTTACTATATTTTCATTTGTATCTCATTTCGTTCTCAGCATAATCCAGATCAGTGGTATTAGGGAAATATGCTCCTTGTTATTTCTCGAGGCATGTCCCCGACGAGGTCAGGGTATAGAGAGTTGGGTCTTGAGCTATTTTCGCTTGAGGACAATCACTCTCACTAGCCCAAGTGACCTCCCATGGCAGAATAAAAGAGAGATGACTAAGCAGTGGAGTAGGAGACCCTTTCAAGACATTGCTTGAGAAAATCCTCGTGCGACAGAGGAACGGGATGATGGAAAACTTCGCTCGGATCCTTCAATGACTATCGATGACAGTAGAGGCATCTTCGACAAACATCCATTTCAAATTTGCGACACCCTTCAAGGTACAAGTCAATTTTGATATACCCTTATTTGAAGGCCAGATAGATGCATATGCTCTAGAAAAATGGTTGAATCTACTAGAAGGTTATTACTCTATCCAAAAAAAAATTGAGAGTAAAAATATCATCTTTGCACTCCTTAAATCCCTTCCCCATGTCAGAGCTTGGTGGCTAGGTTATTGGGAGAGGTACATTGCAGATGAATCTATGCCATTCATGAGAGAACCCATTTGGGCGACCTTTGTAGATGCTCTCAAGGAGGAGTTCTACCATGTCGGAAACTATGATGATGAGTACATGAGATGGACGTTTCCAAGCTTGTGGTTTTGATAAACCATGATATTCATCATTTTGATGGGGAATGTAATGTAATTCCATCTCCATTTCTAATGTAATGTAATTCCTACAATGTTAATGCACTGGATCCCATTAGGACTCCACAGTTAAGCGTGCTTGGTATAGAGTAGTACTGGATGGGTCCATATGTTCAACATAGCTCTATTGGCCACAACCATTTTCAAGTGTGATCAGGGTTCCAACCATTAGCCCCCATTGATACAATTCTTCTTGTTGCATCTTCACCGATAGAGTCCTCCCACACCCATACCAAGGTAGATCATGCAATCAAATTTTTTGAATGGATCCAACACCTCCACCAACAGGTTCATGACATCCTTCCATGGGCCAAGTACAAGCAGGACAACTACTTCAGCAAGGCAAGTGGCTCACCAAAGTTCAGATTCAATAAAAGTTTCCCCATCTCATGAGGGAACTTGATGCAATTGGGACCATTGCTTCCTAATGGGTGATGACTGATCTAGGTGGATCTTGATGGCCATCCACCTTCTCCAATGAATCAACGTTTCTGACCAATCCAGGTGGATATTGGTGGCCATCTACCTTCTCCACTGAATCAACGTTTCCAAGCTTGTGGTTGTGATAAACCATGATATTCACCCTTTTAATGGGGAATGTAATGTAATGCCATTTCCATTTCTAATGTAAGGTAATGCCTACAATGTTAATTCATTGGATCCCATTAGGACTCTGTAGTTAAGCGTGCTTGGGCTAGAGTAGTACTGGATTGGTGAACTCCCGAGAATTCCTAGTGTTTTACATGCCTATAGCATTTTGTAAACTTAGACCAATTTATCCCACATGCATCATATGAATTATTCTCCTCTCACTCTCTCATATATAATCGAGGTGAAGGAGGTCCTTTGAGCATGCAATGGAGTGTGATGTAATGCTTATTTGTGAATGAGTGTAGACGACATCTCTTTCTCTTTAGAAATAAGATACCACTACTCTGGCAAGTTTGTGTTCTATAATGTTTTTTTATTTTATTCATTAATAAAAGTTGGGTTTCACTGTATTTCCGCATTCTCTACTATATTTTCATTCTCAACATAATCTGGATCAATCCCTTTTGGCATGGAGATTTGAATTTTTGGATGGAGGTTGGATTTGAAGAGATCTTGTTAAGATGGAACCCAAACCTAGGTGCATAAACTATCAACATGCATGAGCAAGTATTTATTGTAACTTCCTAATATACTTAATGTGGATCTCTCTTCTTCCCAAAAAAAGATTATTATCAAATTTGTGATACGAATTATGTGATGTCCTTAATGCTTTACTAATTCTAATTACATTAAAATTCATTATCAATTTTATGCATTTCATATATTCAATTATGGAAGTCATAAATGTTGATTTCTATATTAGGGTTTTGAAAAGAAAGAGCAAATGTATTTGTCTATTTAATATGTATTTGTCTATTTAATATGTGTGTTGTAAGATTAAGAGACATGCATCTTATGTTTCGAAGACTTCACCTTTTCTTATTCAAATCGCTTTTGAGAATGCTTGTTAAAATATCTCTACATATTCTTATTTCTTCCTTCTCTTTCTCTATCACATTTATTTGCATTGAGTCACATTGAATTAATTGAGATTTGATATAATTTTTTTCAATGTTTATGTTTATCCAACCAATGGTTGGCAATAATTGTCACCCTCATACCTAAAACTTATCCAACCAATGGTTGGCAAAGGTTGGCAAGCAATAATCGTCACCCTCATACCTAAAACTTATCCAACCAATGGTTGGCAATAATTGTCACCCTCATACCTAAAACTCCTTTAACAAAATTGTGACAACTCCATCGAAGATGATTTCTTAAGGAAAATCTTCCTTTGTCTTTGGTTGGTGTTTTTCCCACTTGACTTTTGTCTTCCTATTTGTTTTTTAAATACTTGGTAGTAATAGGAAGTAGTTAACCATGTTTAGAAATTCAAACCATTTTAATTTTCCCTTCATTCTTTTATTTTTTCAAAATTGCTTTGTTTCAAAAGCAACCTAGTATGTATATAGTCGCAATGATCATGTGTTGTCTATGTATATAGACCACAATGCGTCTGCTCGGGATTGCATTTCATTAACTATAGAGTATGATTAGATTGTTTTGTGTGGTTTTTGTCCCACGAAAAGAATTTGAATTTCACATGGCCTTTATTTTTATTAGAATCTTGGCACTTTTTGAGTAGTTCATCGCATGGATGAATTCTTTCTTTTCATAGTTTTTAGGTTTTTATGTAAAAATAAAAATAAGAAAATTTAAAGATTAAATGCTTTTGGCATTTGATTTGTATTACATTAAATTAGTAGTTTGATGCATCTAGGTTCTAATTTGAAAAAGGAAAAATCAAATTGTTTGTGTGATCATTGGTTTTCAAGTAAGGATTTGTTACATTGGTTATTGAAGAAGTTTTGTGTGAAAAGTTGCATTGCATGGAAAGTTTTGTGTGAAAAGTTCATCGCATGGATGAATTCCATCTTTTCATAGTTTTTAGGTTTTTTCATGTTAAAATAAAAATGAGAAAATCTAAAGATTAATTTTTTGGGGCATTTGATTTGTATTACATTGAATTAGTAGTTTGATGCATCTAATTGAAGTGTTTGCATTTGAATTGTGATCATTCATTTTCAAGAATAAATAAGGATTTGTTATATTGGTTATTGAAGAAGTTTTGTGTGAAAAGTTGTATTGCATTTTATATTAAAAAGATTTTCTCAATGGTTATTCATGTTTTCAAAAGATAATTTACAAAATTTTGAGTGTGAACAGATTTTTATTGATTCGAAGAGGTTTTTCTTTTGCAATATTTTGATTTAAAGCCGCTCTTTTTAAATTTAAAGAAAATTTTCCAATTTTTCATTTTATAACATTCTCATCACTTTCATAACTTTCTTTAGTAAGCAACAACGATTAAAATTAATACATAATCTAAAACAAATTAGATTGTTTTCTTTTTACAAGACCAACAATGGTTTGGGTTTTAAGGCTCTGGGAATAGGAGCAATGTGTCGACCCTCCCAAGACATTGACATCTAAACCTTAGAAATTTGTTTGAGAGTGCTTGAGTCCTATTGTAAGGTGTGCTTCAGAGGAAACCAATATAATGTTAGGGGTGAAAAAAGAATCGACATCAAAATAATTGTGATAATGGCAACAATAATCAAAATTAGGGGCAGGGAGGTAATGAAGTTAATAACAACAAAAACAAGAATAATGTTGTGGGCATAAAGAATGATCAAAACAAACAAGGGTGGAAAGTAATATTTCCTTGTAAGCTTTGAAGTCAAGACCATCTTATGCATCAAAGCCCTTTTATTTTGAGGTCTATAGGTTATTATCCCATGTTGGGACAAGCATTTTGGGACAAGTTTTTGGGATTGAGTGGAGCATGCACAGAAGAAGCAGTTAGCACATTTTCAGGATCAACACATGCAAAAGAAGGAAGTTAGTTAGAAGTCATTAGGCATTTTGGTCATTTAAAACAGGCTAATCCCTAATGTAAATGTATAAATATGTAAGGGTTTTGGGGTAGAAAGTAGTTGATAAGTAGAGTTGAGTCTGTGAGTTGAGAGCTAAGTGTGCACTATATGCGTGAACGACAAGGGAATTTTGGGGTAGAACTGAGATATCATGTATGAGTGCAGTGCTCACCTTCTATAAGAGATGATTCTGAATAATAATATAAGAAGTCATTTGTTGTGGACATAGCCCATCTTGGGTGAACCATGCTAATTATGGTGTCTTTGTGTTACGTTGTGATGTGTTTGTTTACTATTATGTTTATTGTGCGCACAAAATTATGAATGGTTAATATGAATATGTTGTTTGATGGTTCTATGCACTCAGTATATGGTATATTGAATGAATGTTAAGTAGAATGGTTAGAATGAATGCCTCACATTCCTCCATGACTGCAGAAACCTGGTTCCTGTAGTCCCCCTGGATACCTCAGATGAAACTTCACCTACTTGTGGGTGATGCTGAAAGGACCGGTATCTGAGGGTTTTACTGGTGTATTATTGTTGAACCCTAGGCCTACCCACTGCACGCCAACAAATGGTTATGTTGTCAGGACCGAGATATGCGACTGGGGGGAATGTGGAGGCCGACTAAAGAATAGATTAGACAAAGGTTAGAGGCGAAAGAACATGAGTTTGATAGAAGTCATAATAAGAACCCACAAATCAGCTCTGAGAAGTGGTTATAGAGGTATCTTTTTACAGATCTACGTGAAATTTTCTTTGTTGATTTCTTGAATGTATTGGCTGAGTGGATACAGAGGTTAGTTGAAAAGAATGAAACATTATGCGTTGTGGTTCCAAGGAATTGGACCCCTGAGTTGATACAGGAAGTGAATATCGTAAGTAATCAGATCTCGCACGTAGTAGATTTTTGGCTAGATAATGGATTGGGGGTTTATATTATCGAGTTTTCTATATATTGTACTCAGTCATATATTGTTGCTAAGAAGGAGTTATTTAAAGGACCACGCGGAAGATATTTGAAGTCATTGTCTACTTGGATTAAGATGTTGCTATGTGATAAGAGAGTTGTGAAGATGGAATCTAATTTCCTTAGTAGCTAAGAGCCTTCGCGCACATAGGCGGATTGGGGGTTGACCAGGGGATGGTCTGAGTGTATGAGAAAGATGAAGGAAAGATAAAATGAGGAACAAATGGGCTGAGGATGTCGAGAGAAGAAAAATGTGTGATAGGCGAAGAGATTGGAGTATTGCACAATGGTAAAAGATTTCAATATAGTAGGAAGAGAATTGTGGTTGATAGAGAAGAGAAACATAGTGAAGTTGAGGAAAGAGATACCTATTTAGTGCTCCAGATCGAAGGAATATCGCACATAGAAAGTCATCTTAGTATGGTAGAAGAAGATCCATTACATCCCACTCAAGTTAGACTCTGCACTGAACCCAGGACCTTGTGTGTGTCTCCAAGGACTGAGGTAAGATTTGAAAGTTTGTTAATTGTAGTTAGTGGAGGAAGTAAATATAATAGTAAAAGTAGTCAGAGTAGTGGAATTAGTACGAAAAACTAGCTATAGGTAGTGTCACTGAAGAGGAATATTATGCAGTACATGATGGAAGGAGTAGATACCACTTTGAGAATGCATGTCTTCCATGGAGTAGGTTCAAAAGATCCAGAACAAAACTTGTTTGTTTGTGAAACAATATGGACCATGAAGAATGTCCATGATGATGATGCAAAGATCATGCAATTGGCAATGACATTCAGAGAATGCACATTACTTTGGTTTACGAATTATCAGTCTACTGCACCTACGAGACAAGATAGAACATTGATAGACATCAGGAAAGCCTTGTTGAAAGAATTCCAAAAACCGAAGTCTGAGTCACAATGTATTACAGAGCTAAAATAGATTAAGCAGTTGGCAAATGAATAAGCATGGGATTTTGATCAGAGATTCAAGATATTGATGGATCGGTTGAGATTCTAGATTTCAGATGAGCAACATAGGGAATGGTTCATTACAAGATTATTGTCGCATATACGATGCCCTTTGACACAACACAAGATTAAGACATAGTAAGAAGCACTAGAAATCACTATGAAATTGGAAGCATCCCTTGTAGGAGAGAATGGAGTAGGGATGGCTCAAATTTAGTTGCAGTTAGCATCATTGACTATTTAGTTGCAGGAGCTTGATAAAGGGAAGGAAAAGCGTGAAGAAGTATAGTGTGTTACATGCAAAACATAAGGTCATCATAAGAAAAGAGTGTCCATCTTTTCAACAGTATCTGGCTATAGAAGCTCCAAATCCCTTGGCCACGGGAGGAGGGGTATGGTGTGATATATGTTAAAATATGGGTCATCACCCTACTTCCTACTCATTGATGTAGAAGTATAAGAGCACTGCTAGAAAACTATTCTATAATTTTTGTAAGTATGTGGGACATGATGAGAAGGATTGTCGTGCACTTGATCTAATGAGAGAGCACACCATGGATGCATACATAGTTCAAGGGGAATAAGGAACATAAGGAGGAGTATCGTAGTATAACACCCCGAGAGGTTATAATCAAGGAGGAAGAGGAGAGTTCATGGGTCATGAAAGAGGAGGATTCGACAAAGGAAGAGGACCAATTATCTATTATAATTGTAACCAGCATGGGCATTTGGTGTGAGATTATTTGGTGTGAGATTAAGGAGTTCCAACTTAGTGTGCAGATAGGAGGCTATGATATGGCTAATATCATTTTGGATCTGGGATTTGATGTGAACGTCATTTCAAAGAAGACATGGGAGACAATTGGAAAGTCGAACTTGAGTTGGTCACCTATTCAGTTGAGGTTAGCCAATCAACACAAGATTGTTCCAATTAGAATACTGACAGGGGTGAATGTTAACATTGATGGAGTGCACGACGTAATTGATTTTGAAGTAATTGAGATAGTAGATGGTAGAAAACCTTATCCATTGTTACTTGGACTTGATTGGGATTTTGATAACTAGACTATTATTGATTTGAAGAAGAGATAGATGGTTTTTGAAGCATAAGACTTGAAGGTTACTATTCCATTGGATCCCACAGAAGGAAGACAACGTGGGACCAACAAAGGGAAAAGAGTTATATAACCTATATAATATGATTATGCGAATGGATGATTATGTTAATTATATGGTTGATGGTGAACTCAGTTGGCGAAGTATTAGTTCCTGCACTTCAGATTCAGAACAAGCCTTGGAGCATTGGCAACAGAGATTGCATGAAGTATCCACAAGAAGATGTGCTCAGATTACTCACTCATTGCGCTGGATTGGAACTGAGGTATGTGATCCTCCGAAGTATGGTGGACTAACAATTGTAGATCCTTTTGTGAAATAATTTGAATTGCAAATACCATATCAACAAACATTACTAGCTCTAGATGTCACATTAAAAGAGACCCTTGCAAGATGGTGGGCTATGCATAAGGATAGAATAGACAATTGGAAGAAATGAAAAAGGATGTTACAGATCAGGTTTGGAATAGATTATACTACGCAAAAGTATGCAGGTTTGAGCTATCCTATAGATCATGTTACACAATGCATCATGGCATGGAGATTAGAATCGAAGCAGGAATGGATGCATTTGTTTGTACACACTCTAGACACGATCATGGAGAACTGGTATTTATAATTTGAAGTACGTAGAGGAACAACATACTCGGAAGAGTTGACTCGTAACTTCAAGGTAACCTTCAGTTTTGAAGATGATACTCATTTGGTAGATAGAGCTCTGCAAATTATTAAGGACAATATTTTTACATTACAAGACTTGATGGAACTAGTACCATTATGTAGTGTGCACAGATCTTTTGCAACTATTCATGAAGTTTTAGAATGCTATAACGTGGTTGAAGAAGGCCACGAGGACGAAGATCCGAGAAATTTGAAAGTACCAGAAACTGAAGGAGAGTGCACAGTAGAGGGTCATGAACTTGAATCTATTGTGTATGAAAATCCATTGAGGATGCGTAAGGTGAATATTGGTACAGAGGAAAATCCCAAGTTTGTGAACATTGGAGACTACTGGAATGAAGAAACTGTTGAGAAGATTATCAATTTACTACGTGAATACTAGGACCTGTTTCTGAGTACATTTTCATAAATGAAATGGATTTTTGGGGAGCTAGGGGAGATGAATATCCCTTTGAAGTCAGATGCCAAGCATGTGAAGCAGAGACCATACAGATTGAACCCAATGTATAAGTAGAAGGTGAAAGCAGAAATAGAAAAAATGTTGGAAGCAAGAATTATTGAACTTGTCACAGAGTCAGAATGGATCAGTCTGATGGTGGTCCAGGATAAGAAAAAAGGGGAAATTAGAATCTACGTAGATCTGAGAAAATTGAATGATGCTTGTTTACGTGACCCATTTCCTACCATGTTTATATATGATGTTTTGGAGAATGTAGGAGGATATGAAGCTTATTCATTTACCAATGGATTCTCCAAGTACCACCAGATTAATATTACGGAGGAAGATAGATATAAGAAAACATTTGTGACGAAATGGGGATGTTATCAGTACACAATTATTCCTTTTGGATTAAAGAATGCACCAACAATATTCTCTCAATTTGTTGTAGCAACTTTTAAAGACTTTATTCATAAGTTTCAATAATTATAATTGGATGAATGGATGGTGTTTATTTTGTTGAAAGACCATGTTGAAACTCTACGCTTGATGTTGGACAAATGTAGACAGTTCTAAATTTACTTGAACCTGAAGAAGTGTATTTTTTGTGCACCATTTGGAATCCTATTAGGTAATGTAGTATGTAAACAAGGACTTTTGTTTGATCCTGCAAAGATTGTTATGATTGTTGATCTGCCACCTTCTACTTCAGTGTGATAGTTTCGAGCTACATTGGCTCATACAAGGTACTTCATAAACTTCATTAGAGGATACACGCAGATCACAACTCCATTGGAGAAGTTGCTGAAGAAGGAGATCAAGTTTCAATGGAATGAGGAATTTCAACAGAGTTTGGATACCTTGAAACAAAAATTGGTCTCTGGGTTGATTTTAGTATTTCCAGATTGGAAGAAGGAGTTCCATGTTCATGTAGATGTATCATATATAGTGTTAGTCATAGTTCTAGCTCAGCTAGGGGAAGGAGAGTTGGATCATCCCATTGCATTTGCAAGCAGGAAGTTGTCAACTATTGAACAAAACTATACTAATACAGAGCGTGAAGGATGGGCCATGGTATATGCACTCTATAAGTTTAGAAATTATTTGTTGGGATCACATTTTAAGATGAACACAGATCATTCTGCACTAAGATACTTAGTCAACAAGCTAGTGTTGGGTAGGAAGATATGCAGATGGCTATTATTATTTCAGGAGTATGACTTTGAAGTGATTGTGAAGCCAAGGAAGTTAAATTCAGGACCTGATCATTTGTCGTGCATATTATCAGGGGAAGATGCATGAAACTTGGATGACAATCTACCATATGCACACTTGTTTGTAGTACAAATGGTCAATTATTATTTTGCAGATATAGTCCAGTTCTTGATCACAAGAGTAGCGCCACCAAAATTTACAACTGCACATAATAAGCAATTAGTAGTAAAGGTAGTAGATTATCAGCTTA
>JASDQU010103375.1:133716-159851 GCA_032191745.1 Picea mariana | reverse complement strand
ACCACCGAGTCTGTTGCCCTTTTGGTTGGAATGGCTTCCACCCACTTAGTAAAATAATCTGTAGCTGTTAAGATCCACTTGTGTTGAGCACTGGAATGGGGATTAATCTCGCCTATGAAGTCTAGACCCCATTGCTGAAATGGGGCTTCAGCTTTGACTGGAACTAGAGGCAGTGTCGGGAGCTTCTGTTTACCTGCGAATAGTTGACAAGGGTTGCAGGCACGCACTTTGGCATTGACATACGAAGAGATTTTTGGCCAGTAGTACCCAGCCCTCAAGATCTTGTAAGTTGTAGCTCTCCATGTGTAATGACCCCCATAGACTCCCTCATGAAATTCATCTATAACCCACTGAGTTTCTGATTCGACTAAATAGACTAACAGGAAACCGAGTGGATCCTTCCAATATAGCTTACTTTCGACGATACAATATTTAACTGCATGGAGTTTTAAAGTTCTGCATTTAGATGGTGATAGTTCATTTGGGCATTTTAGGTTCAGCAAGTAAGACACTATGTCTCTATACCAGCCTGACGATATGAACTTCTCTTCGATCTTGTTTGGGTCTGTTTGCTCATCCAACTCGTTTAGGTTTGTGTCTTCGTCGCCTTCCTGCAGTCAATTGATATCAAGGGCTCTGAAATTTGACTTAGCTAAGAGTTTGGCCAGTCCTTGCCCTTTTATCAATTTGGTCGGTTTAACTTCCAGATTGAATTCTTGGATTTTAGTGAGCCATCGCCCTCTTTTTTCATCACTGTCTGGCTGTACCAATATATCTTTCACAGAACTGGTAGGCACGTACGCGATTATCTTTGAATGTAGCACATAGGTTCTGAATGCCTTTAATGCTTTTACCATTGCGTACGCCTGTTTTTCTATTATGTCATACTTCAGTTCTGCGTCTCTAAGGCTTTTGCTAAAAGACGTGATCGGTTGTTCGAATCCCTCTTCATTCTTTTGTAGGAGCACCGCGGCAATAGTGTGTTCAGAGGCAAATGAGAAAATAAGAAAATCTTTCAGATAGTCTGGACTTGCTAACACAGGTGCCTCGCTTATGAATTTCTTAATATGCATGAATGATGCTCTGGCCTCGGTTGTCCAATTTACTCCGATGTCCTTCTTCAACATCCCTGTGATCAATTTTACAATCTCAGCGAAATTGGGGATAAACCTTCATAAAAAATTTATTCTTCCTAAGAAAGATTGAATCTCTTTTATATTTCTGGGAATATTTATAGTATCTATTGCTTCAATCCTCTTAGGATCAATCCTGATTCCATCCCTAGATACGATATGACCTAAAAGCTTACCTTCCCGCATGGTGAAATGTGATTTCTTTGGGTTTAAAGATAGACCAAAACTGCGACATTTTTCGAAGGTCTGTTTGAGATGCATCAAGTGTTCTTCATCAATTTTAGAGAAAACCGTCAAATCGTCGAGGTAAATGACTACGAACTTGTCCCTTTCTCCTATGAAAGCGATGTCCATAGAGCGCTGGAAGGTGGCCCCTGCATTCATCAAACCAAAAGGCATTTTTTCATACATGAACGTACCCCATGGTGTGGTAAAAGTAGTTTTTCCCTGTCTTGTTCATTCATGGCGATTTTATTATAACCAGAGAACCCATCTATCATAGACATTCGGTTTGCTCCAACTACTTTTTCTAGCACATGGTCCATTTTGGGTAGTGGATAATTGTCCTTGAGAGACGACTTATTTAAGTTTCGGAAATCCACACACAGTCTGATTTCCCCACTCTTTTTCCTGATCGGGACCAGGTTTGCTACCCAGTCCGAGTATCTCAGGGGTACGATTATTTTTGCGTCTAAAAGTTTCTTAACTTCCTTTTCGATCACAGGTAACAAAATGGGGTTAATCTGCCTAAGCTTTTGCCTAAACGGTTTGACCCCAGGCTTCAAAGGTATCTTGTGATCAATTATGGAAGTGTCATATGTTCTTAACTCATCATAAGACCAGGCGAAAACATCCTTATACTGTCTGAGTAGGTTTTTATACTTAACTTTTACTTCGGGAGGGAGGAACTTGGATGTTTTTACCACCCTGGATTCTTTTTCAGTTCCTACATCATAGTCCTCCACTTCTTCTGGTTGGGGCTATAAAGTGGATTTTACCGGTACGTCATTCTGATCAAAAAGTCTTTCTAAAGGAATCAATCCTTTTGGAATCTGGTTGTTTTTGAGGACCAGCATACGATGATCCGCAATTTTTTCTCGGAAGGTTTCAAGATCTTCCCCTTCTTGCATGATCCACATCGGGTCATTTTGATTTTCCTGGTTTGCATGAGTTTCGGAGAATTCACCCATTGCTGCAAGAAATTTCTTAATTTGTTCGTCATCCTCAAAAACCTGCCAGTGTCGGATATTGTCTGGTATAGAGGGTTTGTATCTGATTTCAATGTGATACTTCAATTTGAAAGTCGTGGGAGGAGAGAAGGTTGAAGCTGCTTTTGCCAATGCATCATCATGTAAATTCTCTGTGCGAGGGATAAAGTGGACATTTACGGATGAGAAAAAGTTTTCCATGAGATCCCAAGCACAATTTCTGTATGTTCTTAGTCTGGGATGTTTGGCTAGGTACTGTCGGTTTATTTGTTTGATTATTAACTCTGCATCACCATATACCTTTAAGTTATTTATATTTCGCTTCTTGGCAGCCTCTAATCCTAAGACCAACGCTTCATATTCGCATACGTTGTTAGTGCAATCTATATCCCATTGCAGTCGGTAGGAAAAAGGAACAACGAACTTATCTCCGGGAGCCACTAAAAGCACTCCTGCACCCACCCCTTCAGAAGATGAAGCACCGTCAAAATACATTTTCCAGAACCCGGTGTTACACAGATCCTTTGTCAGGTAATCTGAATCTTCTCTCTCTATATCGTTTTCCCCCGGACAACCATCTATACCATCATCAAAAGACAAGATACAATTTCCCAGATCTTGGTCCGCAATGTAGATAGGGAAATTGTTTGGGTTTTGAGGGTCACTCACTGTATATGCTAATCTCGTTTCTCTATACAACCGAGTGAATTGACCACCGAACACAGGAATTGTGGCAAATGTCATGTTCAATTGAAGAGAACCCCCCAACTTGGCTCCCCATGACCTAGATAACAGCAAGCCATACTTAGGGGGAATATCTGCGATAACCACATCCATCAGGATACTCTTAACCAGGACCTGCGCCAGGGTAACTACCAAATCTTTTATCATCCCCATACACTTAACCCTTCTTGAGTCAAAAGAGTACAGATCCCCATAAGGTCTGGTGATCTGGAGACCCAACTTGTCCATTATAATCTTAGGCATAATGTTATGGGAGGCTCCGGAGTCTAACATGCAATTATGCAGCAACTGATCATACACATTCAGAGTGATATAAAAGGGAGAAATGGTGTCTTTGGCCCCTTCAAAATGGGGACCAAAGGTGATGTTAGGTTTGTCATCTTCCAAGTTTAAAACATTAGACTAGCTTTCTAGCTCAGAGACACCCATCGCTTTGGTAATTTGCTTCCGATAAACGGGGTTTTTTGCTAATTCTACCAAAGGGATTGGTATCTTAATTTTATTTATCTCATTTTCAAAACTGAAAGCTCCACTCACCTTGTCTGTTTCTTTGGTTGAGACTTCCGAATCCTTCCTTTCCGACTTATTTGTCTGGACCGCTTTATCACTCATGGTCATGGTTGAAGATGTAACTTTATTTACTGGTTTGGTTCCTTGTGCTTGGGTTTCAACTTTTTCCCCTTCGAACTCTTGTGTGCTTACTACTTTAGTTTTGTTGTTGGGTAATAAGGTCTCTTCCAAAGGAGGCTCATAAGCTTGACCTCTTTGGAGGATATTCTTGGGTTGAGTAGTTGAGGTGGGCTTACTCTTAGATCTTAAGTTGTACTTTGGTTGAAACTCAGCCATTATCATCTCAGTTTCTATTTGAGATTCACAGAGATCAGTGTGCTCATCTTCTTCACCCTTATTCAATGGTCGTGGCATGTTTAGAGATTTTTCATAGTCTTCTCGAGTCAGATATGGTTGAGTGCAGTCATCACCGAAGTTCATGACATCATTATCCGAATCTCCGAAGTCTTGAAAATCATTCACTCCTATAAAATTTTCATTCTTTAAGGGAGCTTGTATTTTTTGATCTTCATTTTTTTATTGTCTTTGTTGGTTCGGGGGGTTGGGGTTCCTCTTGAAATCCTTTTTGGGGAAAGAGTCAGCTTTGGCCTGTTCGAGCTCCATTCTAGATATTTTATTTGACATATCTTTAATCACTCTGGCCATATCGTCCACCCTATCGTCTGCGGATATATTAGACCCTGAAGGACTTGCTTGTTCTCTAAAGTGTTTGGTCTCTCGGTTTCCAGTTTCTAGTTTAGCTTTAAGATTACCCGAAGCCATCATATTAGACTATATTTCTACTGCATCGTCCTGCATTCGGTTTAGGGTGGCTCCCCTTATTTCTCGCAAAAGGAGTGCAAAATCCGGTTTGAAAGCTCCGACGAAAGTTACTTTGGTCGCAGGTTGGGACGGTTTAACCTCGGCTGGGATTTTATTATACAGTTTGTTGAATCTTTGAATAAATTCCATGACTGTTTCTGAGATCTTTTTCCTTAAAGACCCAAATTCGGTTAAATAATATAGATGGTCTTTTCTCTCGCCCCATTGTCTGAGGAAAGCATCTTCCAAAGCGTCATAAGACAAGATAGATGTTGCAGGTAGGCTCCGAAACCAAGTTTGGACCTGGCCTTCGAAGATTTGGAAAAGAAGTCTCGAATATACGTCCTCATGTTCGATACCCAGGATATCGGCGAATTGATCGAAGAAATTAATATGTTTAGCCGCGGTCAAATCCCCTTCCCCGGTGAACTTCGGTAAATTTTTTATGTAATTTTCGGGAAGGTCGTGTAGAGGGACGGGCAATACTAAAGGAGCATATATGGCTGCAACTTTCGCAAAAACTCTGGGAGGGGGGGGCAGGCCCTTGGCCTCCATCTCCTCCTAGAGGGGCTCCTCCCCCTCCTCCTTCGATAAACCCTCCACCTCCTCCTCCGACAGCTGCCATCGTTATTTGTGGAAAGTTATAAAGGGGGTTTTGGAAAATTAAAAGTGACTCTTTGTTTTCTTCGCGAAGAGGAAAATCCGAAGAGGGAAGATAAGGGATGCGAGGACTCAGTTCCTTGGATTTGCAAGAGGCGAAATCAGGAGAACCGACGGGTGTGGAAACCGAGTGTGTAACACACTCTTCAGAATTTGGTGAAGTCAGGAAATTCAACTGAAGGAAAGATGGTATGTCAATTGTCGACGAACTTTCAAGAGGGCCCTTTCCTTTGTGTACTAAGGGGATTGTCGGACAAATCTCACTCCTACCCTCGGAGCAGCTTGGCATTGAATCTTTAGCATCAAAGAGAGGACTGAGCGAAGTTGAGTGTTTGGAAGGAATCTTATTCTTCAGTGATGGGGTTTTAAGTTTGTAAACTGCAGCGGTTGGCTTAATAGAGCCTCTCGCCTTTAGAATCTTTTCGAGATCGGTAACAGGCGTAATCTGCTTACCATCCGGGTTTTGTCTGGTATTCCTTCAACCGGATGCCAGTTTATTATTTTTGGAGTCGCCAAGTGAAAGATTAGAAAGCCTTAAAAGGTGTGTACTCTTTGTTCACTATCAAAGGGTAACACTTTCAACGAAAAACAAATGTCGTTTTCCCAGGGAAAAAGATTTCGTAACTTCGGTCCCCGACAACGGCGCCATAAAGATGTTGTTCCAGAGTCTGTACTTAAGGCTTAGAAGTACAATGTCTAGGCATTTGAAAGTGGGTAAAAGGTGGAGAAAGGAGAAACATCAACCTTCGGCAAAGGAAACTAGGGAAGATTTCTACGTTGGTGTTGTCTAGCTTCCAACTATTTCTGGATAGTTATATCTTGTTCAATGGCTGCCCATGAACATTCAAGTTCGACTCGGTTAGTAGTTGTTTTAAGAATAGTGTCGAAAAGGTTTAAGGCAATGTGCGTTTGGTTCGATAATCCGGGTTCGATATTGGGTTGTGTTGGTACAGGGACAGTCATGGAGGAACAGTAAAAGTAGAAAAAACTCCAGAGAGAGATTAAATGTTGTCTCAATTTGGTCGTATAAAAGAGAATTTACGATTTCAGGAATAAAATAGGGATTCAAATCAAAGGCTCTTTCCTGTAACTGTATTATATTTTAATAAAAGGTATGAGGCAGGAGAAAAACATTTAGTTGTCTATGGTGTAAGGATCCTATCAGGGGAGAATCTCACGTATAAACAGAAGAGGAAAATTGTAAGGACATAACCAATGTAGCAGAGAATATGTGTAGAATTCTGAAAATGTGGACTGGTCTTACACCCGCTAATAGCTGGTACAGAGGAAAAACAATAAACAATTACAGAAAACCAAAATTCATTCGCTATAGTAGTGGTCGTACTAAATTATAACGAAGCACATCAGTTAAGAATATGAAATGAAACGAAAAATGAGATACAAGGAAACAAACTTGTAACATAGTCGTGACGGAATTGAGAATCTTTAGATTTGCTTTGTATTAACTCTCAAATGTAAAAAACTCTATTACAATCGACACAAAAAGGTCCAACCATGTTTATTTCTTTCTGTGGTATATTTATACAATTTTACAAATAGGATAGAATCTCAATAGTCACAAAATTTCGGTTATGACAGGGAGGAGAGCAATCGCTCCATTTCTTCTTCTCTGTCTTCAATTGGTGCCAGACGTGTGTCCTCGCGCGAGCTCGGTACAGGCGACACATCTTTTAACCAGCTGAGATATTAGCCGCGACGATTCTGCTTGACAGCTGGCTTCAAAGAAGTAACATTCTCGGGCTAGCTGTGCACCCTGTCTTCCATCTATCCATCTATAATGTTGATGGCACATAATTGCGCGTTGCGTCTAATCATGCATTTGTCTATTTGGACTATATCCACCATAGTCATCTGGGAAATATCGGCCCAATCTCTTTCCTCTTTTTCTTTTAGATCAAGCGAGATTTTTGCCACATTCATCTGCACCAATGTCTCGGCATTACCTCCGCTGTCAATGTCTAGCAGATCGTCGTCTATAGAACTGAAGGCCTCTTCTAAGGAATTGGTTATCTTTTTGGCTTGTTGCTTGCCTTCGGCGATGTTATGCTCCCATTCTTTTAATAGAATGTTCCCTTTGGTCTGCTCTGAAATGGTGAACCTAGGAGTACTTTCTGAAACCCTGTTGTTCGTGGCTATCACAGCTTCTTGGAAGGCGACTCGAGCTACTCCGGCTTCCCTTTCTCTGGCAGATAAGTTCTCTGAAACTTGGTTGACTAGCAAATAGTTGTCCTGGATCGCTTCTACCTTGGCAAGCAAATTTCTTTGTGCTTAAGAGACTCTGCTCTGAATCTTGATCGCTTGGGATTTGAACATCCTGATGTTTATAATTCTGTTCTCGGTGATCTCCACCCTAGCGTGTAGCTGTTCGATCAAATACCTTTGTTGGCTTGCTTGCATCCGACCATCCCAGACCACCAGTTGTGCTTGCTCGAGCTTAGTTTTGAGCATCTCTATCTCATTCTTATCGACCAACCTGGCCTGCTCTATTCCTACGCTCGCCTGGTCTTTAGCAGTCTCTGTTGTTGTGGCCAATCTGGATTCAAGGGTCCTAATGAGGCGATTTTTTCTTTTAAGTTGGTTTTTTAAGAGCTCGACTGAAAATTGATTCACCGAGGCATATGCTCCTAGTGTCCCTGCTATTTCAGTGGCAAATTGCTCATTCTTTTTGTCCTTTCCCTCAGTTATAACTTTATACTTCTTGGCAGTTGACTCTCCTTCCTGGTAGAATTCCCTTTTTACTACTGCCTTTCTCTTCTTATCGAAGAAAAACTCATTCTGAGGGAGTTCTTCCACCCTTATGGGCCTCAATTCTTCATTGAATATCCATCCCGCATCGATATTTCCCTGTGTCGACTGCAAGGGGGTAACTGATGTGATAGGTTCACAGATTTTCCTGGAGCAGCGACAGGACTCTGCTTCTTCGGCGGGTCTGGAGTCTTTATCTCTACTTCCGGACTCTGCTTCTTTGGCGGGTCTGGAGTCTTTATTTCTTCCTCCGGACTCTTCGTTTGCTCCTTCTCGTTCTGATGTTTTTCTTGATCGACAGTCGCATCTTTAGAGCCTTTGGCCTCTTTCTTTTTCACCTCCTATGTACTCGGACCCTCACCTCGCAAAACTGCAGGAAGACAACTACATCGATGTTCCTGGAACTTCAAAACCTCGGCTCTTTCCTTGGGTGCCAAGGATTGTATCCGAGCTAGTATCTCCGCATAGGACCTTGCTCCTCGGAAAATGTCATCTGAGGGTGAATTTTCATGCTCAAATCTCTTGAGCCCGCAATTGGCCAAATGATTTCTCACGACCCTCTGCGGATCGTGCTTCTTGTATTCGATGGAGACCAAATTTAGGTCTTCCAGGGCTGCGGCCTCGGCTTTGGCATGCCCAAAATCTAATAAAGAATAGGAATTCAAATGAACAGGGAAAGGTGGCCATACCTTCTTCGAATATAATTTAAGCTCTTTGCTTATACCACCGACTATTGTCTGCCTGGCAAACTCGCGACAAGCCAGCTTGTCGGGAATGAACAATGGCAGCGCATGTGGGGGAACAGAAGCCCCGAAAAACTCTGAGGTATGAAAATTCTGCTTCTACATACCAGTCTACTATGCTGCTCAGATTTGTTACTATGTTGTCCGAGATCCGGGGTGGCGGGTAACCAAAAATGGCGACATGCAGGGGCACCATCACCCAGTTAAAGATTTCATACGCAAAATTTTCCTCTTTGTTTTCCCATAATTTTGCATGGTATACATGTATGGTTTCATCTTCAGCCGGAGTCCAACTCCAGCTCATCAATGGAAATGGTGTCATAGAACAAATTGCGTCCATAATGTATGCAGACATGAAGAATGAAGACGCCTTCCCATTCTCTTTCTGCGCCCAATACTCTGTGACCCGATTGGTCAAGCTATAGGAAAGCATCTTTTCCCAGTCAAAGGAGCTGCCTTCGGTGACCCGAAACATTAGAGGCACCCACGAAAGGAAAAAATGTGAGGTGTCCTCTTTCCCATATAACCGGCATGTCATCATGGCCACATATTTGTACTGCGGTTCTAACGAAGCGATTGAATATATGCCATGGGTATCAGCTCTGAACTTTGCGGTGTTTGAAACCCAATCCTTTATTAAACTGGACATGGTTTTATCATACTGTACGCATTCCTTCTGCTTGAACTCATCTAAGAATTCAGTGCCATATGTGTGATCGGGCGTCGTGGGCAGCTTATACATGGTTTGCAGATGTTCCGGCCTGAAAGTCCCGATGGTGACTTTCTGCTCATTCATGATGGTTCTGGTCGGTATGTGCACATGGTCCAATGCCCATCAGACCATATCATAATATGGAAGCAACCGCGGCCTGGCTGCTACTCTGTGCATTCCGGATTGGACGACTATTTTGTACTTGGTGGTTATATCATCTTTTTCGTTGTCGCTGGAGTCGTCGGAATAAACCACCAATTCTGCTTGCAAAATATCTGAAACATATGACCAATTCGGAACCGAGTTGATACTTTGGGGTGAAGTATCAGAGACATTGTCTGAGCCTTATCCCGAAACCTCAACATTCACCTTTGATGTTTTTCGCGGAGCCATGGTTGAAGCTTGCGTTTTAGCTCTTCTGCGATAGAACTGCGTATACATACAGAAGTCAGTTTACTCAGAGGTGATGTGGTCTGCGTACTATGAAAATGCATTTGTTATAATGAACCACAACTCTTATATATACTCAAAAAACTCGGTACCTTTCAGAACAATTCTATCAAATCATCTTTAGAAATAAATTTTGCCATAAAAATCCGATCTTATATCCGTCGATTTGCCCTATTTCCTCATTAATGTCATAAATTTTGGTGGTTTTAAAATCTCAGTTGGCGTATGGAGGAAAAATTCTACCTCGTAAATCGTGCATACATCAAAGCGCGGGATATTCATGATTTAGCTTAATTAATCCGGTTTTACCGTTGTTAACAATGTTTCGGTACTCGTTATATCGGGGATTTTACTTAAACATTTTGAACCTCTAACGCCCGAGAATGCGATGACCGATTTTGGTTAATAAAAACAAAATCGTGATTAGGGGCTCAGTTAATTTTATAATCATTATATTCGCCATATTGCGACTCGGAGCTTCGAAGATAAGTTTCTGGAAGATTTACATGCCAAGTTGTGAAACCGCGAGATCGCGGCAACATGACTTAATTAAAAAGGAAGTTAATCTTGGATTAAGTGATCAATTAATTAGTTATAACCGCATCGTGATTTCGCGAGTCGGGGTTTAGACGGTGAAACTTTCGAAAAGGACAACGCCGAGTGGAAAAATGTTGAGAGAATATTTTACCACGGTTTAGCTTTTACCCTTAACCTTGACATGAGTTACTCAAATAAGGACCTCGTGTTCTCGGCTATCGGGGCTATGACAATGAATTTTTGGGTTTGGCGAACGTCGAGGCACAAAACCCCGATGACGTTTAATCATGAGTTAGGGAAAACTTTACCCTAGTTACTGTCTTAAGTGAAAAGTTAAAACGATTTCGCTGTATAGTGACTCGGGACGTGTGAACTACATGAGTTATAGTATCCGACCTACGAGATCCCGAAGTAGAACAAAAAAAGGAAACATTTTTACGAAAGGTAGGACTTGTTTCGAGAGTAGAATAGTCATCGTTGCTCGCGTGATAAAGCTTCAGAGATCTCGATATCTCAGAGGGAAAAATGAAAACCACTTTTTAGATTTCAAGCATTAAGAATGAAATTTGTGATGGGCTAGAAAAACAGGGGCGGCTCCAACACCTACAATGTTAATTCATTGGATCCCATTAGGACTCTGTAGTTAAGCGTGCTTGGGCTAGAGTAGTATTGGATTGGTGAACTCCTGAGAATTCCTAGTGTTTTACATGCCTATAGCATTTTGTAAACTTAGACCAATTTATCCCACATGCATCATATGAATTATTCTCCTCTCACTCTCTCATATATAATCGAGGTGAAGGAGGTCCTTTGAGCATGCAATGGAGTGT
The DNA here is from genome assembly GCA_032191745.1 of Picea mariana. NCBI lineage: Eukaryota > Viridiplantae > Streptophyta > Pinopsida > Pinales > Pinaceae > Picea > Picea mariana. The sequence continues at coordinate 148,697 of JASDQU010103375.1, read as the reverse complement.
GATGTAATGCTTATTTGTGAATGAGTGTAGACGACATCTCTTTCTCTTTAGAAATAAGATACCACCATTCTGACAAGTTTGTGTTCTATAATGTTTTTTTATTTTATTCATTAATAGAAGTTGGGTTTCACTGTATTTCCGTGTTCTCTGCTATATTTTTGTTCTCAACATAATTTGGATCAATCCCTTTTGGCATGGATGGAGGTTGGATTTGAAGAGATCTTGTTAATATGGAACCCAAACCTAGGTGCATAAACTATCAACATGCATGAGCAAGTATATATTGTAACTTCCTAATATACTTAATGTGGATATCTCTTCTTCCCCCAAAAAAAGATTATTATCAAATTTGTGATATGAATTATGTGATGTCCTTAATGCTTTACTAATTCTAATTACATTAAAATTCATTATCAATTTTATGCATTTCATATACTCAATTATGGAAGTTATAAATGTTGATTTCTATATTAGGGTTTTGAAAAGAAAGAGCAAATGTATTTGTCTATTTAATATGTGTGTTGTAAGATTAAGAGACGTGCATCTTATGTTTCGAAGACTTCACCTTTTCTTATTAAATCTCTTTTGAGAATGCTTGTTGAAATATCTCTACATATTCTTATTTATTCCTTCTCTTTCTCTATCACATTTATTTGCATTGAGTCACATTGAATTAATTGAGATTTGATATAATTTTTTTCAATGTTTATCCAACCAATGGTTGGCAATAATTGTCACCCTCATACCTAAAACCTATCACATTAGATTTTATACATAGGAAAGGTTAGTTTTCTAGTTGGCTCTAGCCCCACTTCACTTACCAGGTAGGGGGACATTTATTGAATGCCCCTACATTTCCATTGGACACATAATCTCTATGTGATAACCCAAGGAAAAGAAGAGAGATATATACCTATTTCAACCCCTTCCTTCAATAATAAAGAGCCCTATTTTGTAGTTAGCTCACCATCCCATTTTTGGAGGACCTATGGGTAGTTCTCCCTTATTTCTTGGAACGAAAGAGGGATGACGATCCTAGGTCATAAGCAATTCATTTTTGGATTATGTCAAAAAGCTAATTTGGACATCACACATGAGGATCTAATCCTTGTTTCTCTCTTCTTTGACTTTTAGTTATTTGATAGATATATCCTAACCCTGACTTGTAATAGTTGAAGTTGCGATATATCCTAAGGTTGTAGAAAAATAAAATTTTGTAACAATTTTTTTGGGGAATGTTGTCTTATGTTCTGTAATTAGATATTTCTAGTTTCTTTACTCAAGTTTATTTTTTATTATCTTTTTTTTTTATTAGTTACATTTCCTTGATGAGTATTTTTGTTGACAAGGTAGGTGCACATTTGATTCACGATGAAGTTGTAACTCACCTTCATATTTTTTACCACATCTATTTCCATTCCTGCTCACACCTCACCAGTTATGCTTTCTCTACTTAAAGTCACTTGGTAAAGTTACTTCGCTACTAAAATAAAAATCAAAGTATAGTTTTCATTATGTTGAATTGATAAAGAAAACAAATAATTTGTTGTGATTTCATGCAACGGTATAGACATACCAACGTATGTTTAGAATAATGATGAAAATGATCTAAATAATTATTTGAAACAATAGACATCTAAAATGCGAGACGTTAGTTACGAGGAGGAAGACTATATTGAAGTATTTGCATTTGAAAAAGGAATAATCAAATTGTTTGTCTGATCATTCATTTTCAAGAATAAATAAGGATTTGTTACATTGGTTATTGAAGAAGTTTTGTGTGAAACGTTGTATTGCATTTTATATTAAAAAGATTTGCTCAATGGTTATTCATGTTTTCAAAAGACAATTTAATTTTTTTTGAGTGTGAATAGATTTTTATTGATTCGAAGAGGTTTTTATTTTGCAATATTTTGATTTAAAGCTGCTCTTTTTAAATTTAAAGAAAAATTTCCATGTACAATTTTTCATTTTATAACATTCTCATCACTTTCATAACTTTCTTGAGTAAGCAACAACGATTAAAATTAATACATAATCTAAAACAAATTAGATTGTTTTCTTTTTACAAGACCAACAATGGTTTGGGTTTTAAGGCTCTGGGAATAGGAGCAATGAGTCGACCCTCCCAAGACATTGACATCTAAACCTTAGAAATTTGTTTGAGAGTGCTTGAGTCCTATTGTAAGGTGTGGTTCAGAGGAAACCAATATAATGTTAGGGGTAAGAAAAGAATTGACATCAAAATAATTGTGATAATGGCAACAATAATCAAAATTAGGGGCAGGGAGGTAATGAACTTAATAACAACAAAAATAAGAATAATGTTGTGGGCATAAAGAATGATCAAAACAAACAAGGGTGGAAAGTAATATTTCCTTGTAAGCTTTGAAGTCAAGACCATCTTATGCATCAAAGCCCTTTTATTTTCAGGTCTATAGGTTATTATCCCATGTTGGGACAGGCATTTTGGGACAAGTTTTTTGGATTGCGTGGAGCATGCACAAAAGAAGCAGTTAGCACATTTCCAGGATCAACACACACAGAAGAAGGAAGTTAGTTAGAAGTCGTTAGGCATTTTGGTCATTTAAAACGGGCTAATCCCTAATGTAAATGTATAAATATGTAAGGGTTTTGGGGTAGAAAGTAGTTGATAAGTAGAGTTGAGTCTGTGAGTTGAGAGCTAAGTGTGCACTATATGCGTGAATGACAAGGGAATTTTGGGGTAGAACTGAGATATCATGTATGAGTGCAGTGCTCACCTTCTATAAGAGATGATTCTGAATAATAATATAAGAAATCAGTTGTTGTGGATGTAGCCCATATTGGGTGAACCACGCTAATTATGGTGTCTTTGTGTTACGTTGTGATGTGTTTGTTTACTATTATGTTTATTGTGCGCACAAAATTATGAATGGTTAATATGAATATGTTGTTTGATGGTTCTACACACTTAATATATGGTATACTGAATGAATGTTAAGTAGAATGGTTAGAATGAATGCCTCACATTCCTCCATGACTACAGAAACCCGGTTTCTGCAGTCCCCATGGATATCTCGGGTGAAACTTCACCTACTTGTGGGTGATGCCGAAAGGACCGGTATCTGAGGGTTTTACTGGTGTATTATTGTTGAACTCTGGGTCTACCCACTGCGCGCCAACAAATGGTTATGTTGTCGGAATCGAGATATGTGACTGAGGGGAATGTGGAGGCTGACTAAAGAATATATTAGACAATGGTTAGAGGTGAAAGAACATGAGTTTGCTAGAAGTTGTAATAAGAACCCACAGATCAGTTCTGAGAAGTGGTTATAGAGGTATATTTTTACAGATCTACGTGAAATTTTCTTTGTTGATTTCTTGAATGTATTAGATGAGTGGATATAGAGGTTAGTTTAAAAGAATGAAACATTTTGCATTGTGGTTCCAAGGAATTGGACCCCTGAGTTGATCTAGGAAGTGAATATCGTAAGTAATCAGATCTCGCACGTAGTAGATTTTTGGCTAGATAATGCATTGGGGGGTTATATTATCGAGTTTTCTATATATTGTACTCAGTCATATATTGTTGCTAAGAAGGAGTTCTTTAAAGGACCACGCGGAAGATATTTGAATTCATTGTCTACTTGGATTAAGATGTTGCCATGTGATAAGAGAGTTGTGAAGATGGAATCTAATTTCCTTAGTAGCTAAGAGCCTTCGCGCACATAGGCGGATTGGGGGTTGACCAGGGGATGTTCTGAGTGTATGAGAAGGATGAAGGAAAGATTAAATGAGGAAAAAATGGGTTGAGGATGTCGAGAGAAGAAAAATGTGTGACAGACGAAGAGATTGGAGTATTGCACAATGGTAAAAGATTTCAGTATAGTAGGAAGAGAATTGTGGTTGATAGAGAAGAGAAACATAGTGAAGTTGAGGAAAGAGATACCTATGTAGTGCTCCATATTGAAGGAATATCACACATAGAAAGTCATCTCAGTATGGTAGAAGAATATCCATTACATACCACTCAAGTTAGACTCTGCACTAAACCCACGACCTCGTGTGTGTCTCCAAGGACTGAGGTAAGATCTGAAAGTTTGTTAATTGTAGTTAGTGGAGGAAGTAAATATAATAGTAAAGGTAGTCAAAGTAGTGGAATTAGTATGAAAATCTAGTTGTAGGTAGTGTCACCGAAGAGGAATATTGTGCAGTACACGATGGCAGGAGTAGATCCCACTTTGAGAATGCATGTCTTCCACGGAATAGGTTCAAAATATCCAGAACAAAACTTGTTTGTTTGTGAAACAATATGGACCATGAAGAATGTCCATGATGATGATGCAAAGATTGTGCAATTGGCGATGACATTCAGACAATGCACATTACTTTGGTTTATGAAGTATTAGTCCACTGCACCTACGAGACAAGCTATTACATTAATAGACATCAGGAAAGCCTTGTTGAAAGAATTCCAGAAACCGAAGTCCGAGTCACACTGTATTACAGAGCTAAAATAGATTAAGCAGTTGGAAAATGAATAAGTATGGGATTTTGATCAGAGATTCAAGATATTGATGGATCGGTTGAGATTCTAGATTTCAGATGAGCAACATAGGGAATGGTTCATTACAGGATTATTGTCACATATACGATGCCCTTTGACACAACACAATATTAAGACATAGTAAGAAGCACTATAAATCACTATGAAATTGGAAGCATCCCTTGTAGGAGAGAATGGAGNGATGGCTCAAGTTTAGTTGCAATTAGCATCATTTACTATTCAGTTGCATGAGCTTGATAAAGGGAAGGAAAAGCGTGAAGAAGTATAGTGTGTTACATGCAAAACATAAGGTCATCATAAGAACGAGTGTCCATCTTTTCAACAATAGTTGGCTATAGAAGCTCCAAATCCCTTGGCCACAAGAGGAGGGGTATGGTGTGATATATGTTAAAAGATGGGTCATCACCCTACTTTCTACTCATTGATGTAGAATTATTAGAGCACTACTAGAAAACTATTCTATAATTTTTGTAAGTATGTGGGACATGATGAGAAGGATTGTTGTGCACTTGATCTAATGAGAGAGCGCACCATGGATGCATACATAGTTCAAGGGGAATAAGGAACATAAGGAGGAGTATCGTAGTATAACACCTCGAGAGGTTATAATCAAGGAGGAAGAGGAAGGTTCATAGGTCGTGAAAGAGGAGGATTCGACAGAGGAAGAGGACCGATTATCTGCTATAATTGTAACCGGCATGGGCATTTGGTGTGAGATTATTTGAATCCATGCATGACATGAATGTACTGTAGATAGTTGGATCAGGCAACAAAAGATTGTCCACAACTGATCACGAAGTGGTGGGAGAAAAGGAACTAGAATGTACAGATGATAGCAACAGAAGAGTGTGACAATCAACCAAGGATAGAAGTAGTTACATATAGAGGAGCAAGAATAGGAGCTAATGCAACAGAACAAGGAATTCATCAGTGGGTTAGGAAAGAAACATAACCTCCTTCGTTGCATGACCCTAGAAAAGAAATAGATACATACAAGCAAGGAAGGAAATAAATACTAGAAACAAAATGGATATCATCAACTTCGATTGCACCAACTTTTCATGAGAGGACACCTATGTATGACATGCCTCCAATCTATGACCACACGAATACAGAAAGGAAAGTTGGGAAGGTAAGTACTTCGAAAATTTTCTTGAAGAGTTGTTTAGAACTAATGAAGGATGAAACTGCATTAATCATGTTGCGTGGGATGATTGACCATTGCACACAAGAGAAAGAAAATAATCTTGCACATAGATCAATTAACCAGGTACATCGCAAGAAAAGGAAAAATAGGGAGTTCCAACTTAGTGTGCAGATAGGAGGCTATGATATGGATAATATCATTTTGGATTTGGGATTTGATGTGAACATCATTTCAAAGCAGACATGGGAGACAATTGGAAAGTCAAACTTGAGTTGGTCACCTATTCAGTTGAGGTTAGCCAATCAACATAAGATTGTTCCAATTAGAATACTGACAGGGGTGAATGTTAACATTGATGGAGTGCGGGATGCAATTGATTTTGAAGTAATTGAGATAGTAGATGGTAGCAAACCTTATCCATTGTTACTTGGACTTGACTGGGATTTTGATAACCAGACTATTATTGATCTAAAGAAGAGATAGACGGTTTTTGAAGAACGAGACTTGAAGGTTACTATTCCATGGGATCCCACAGAAGGAAGACAATGTGGGACCAACAAAGGGAAAAGAGTTAGATAACCTATATAATATGATTGTGTGAATGGATGATTATGTTAATCATATGGCTGATGGTGCACTTAGTTGGCGAAGTATTAGTTCCTGTGCTTCAGATTCAGAACAAGCCTTGGAGCATTGGCAACAGAGATTGCATGAAGTATCCACAAGAAGATGTGCTCAGATTACTCGCTCATTGCGCTGGATTGCAACTGCGGTATGTGATCCTTCGAAGTATGATGGACTAACAATTGTAGATCCTTTTGTGAAATAATTTGAATTGAAAATACCAGATCAACAAAGATTACTAGCTCTAGATGTCATGTTAAAAGAGACCCTTGCAAGATGGTGGGCTATGCATAAGGATAGAATAGACAATTGGAAGCAATGAAAAAGGATGTTACAGATCAGGTTTGGAATAGATTATACTGCACAAAAGTATACGGGTTTGAGCTATCCTATAGATCATGTTACACAATGCATCATGGCATGGAGATCAGAATCAAACCAGGAATGGATGCATTTGTTTGTACACACTCTGGACATGATCATGGAGAACTGGTATTTATAATTTGAAGTACGTAGAGGAAAAACATACTTGGAAGAGTTGACTCGTAACTTCAAGGTAACGTTTGGTTTTGAAGATGATACTCATTTGGTAGATATAGCTCTGCAAATTATTAAGGACAATATTTTTACATTACAAGACTTGATGGAACTAGTACCATTATGTAGCGTGCACAGATCTTTTGCAACTATTCATGAAGTTTTAGAATGCTATAACGTGGTTGAAGAAGGCCAGGAGGACGAAGATCCGAGAAATTTGAAAGTACCAGAAACTGAAGGAGAGTGCATAGTAGAGGGTCATGAACTTGAATCTATTGTGTATGAAAATCCATTGAGGATGCGTAAGGTGAATATTGGTACAGAGGAAAATCCCAAGTTTGCGAACATTGGAAACTATTGGAATGAAGAAACTGTTGAGAAGATTATCGATTTACTACGCGAATACTAGGACCTGTTTCTGAGTACATTTTCAGAAATGAAATGGATTTTTGGGGAGCTAGGGGAGATGAATATCCCTTTGAAGTCAAATGCCAAGCATGTGAAGCAGAGACCATACAGATTGAACCCAATGTATAAGTAGAAGGTGAAAGAAGAAATAGAAAAAATGTTGGAAGCAAGAATTATTGAACATGTCACAGAGTTAGAATGGATCAGTCTAATGGTGGTCCAGGACAAGAAAAAAGGGGAAATTAGAATCTACGTAGATCTGAGAAAATTGAATGATGCTTGTTTACATAACCCATTTTCTACCATGTTTATATATGATGTTTTGGAGAATGTAGGAGGACATGAAGCTTATTCATTTACCGATGGATTCTCTGAGTACCAGCAGATTAATATTACGAAGGAAGATAGATATAAGAAAACATTTGTGACAGAATGGGGATGTTATTAGTACATAATTATGCCTTTTGAATTAAAGAATGCACCAACAATATTCTCTCGATTTGTTGTAGCAACTTTTAAAGACTTTATTCATAAGTTTCAAGAATTATACTTGGATGAATGGATGGTGTTTATTTTGTTGAAAGACCATGTTGAAACTCTATGCTTGATGTTGGACAAATGTAGACAGTTCTAAATTTCCTTGAACATGAAGAAGTGTATTTTTTGCGCACCATTTGGAATCCTGTTAGGTAATGTAGTATGTAAACAAGGACTTTTGTTTGATCCTGGAAAGATTGTTATGATTGTTGATCTGCCACCGTCTACTTCAGTGTGATATTTTTGAGCTACATTGGCTCATACAAGGTACTTCATAAAATTCATTAGAGGATACACGAAGATCACAACTCCATTGGAGAAGTTGTTGAAGAAGGAGATCAAGTTTCAATGGAATGAGGAATTTCAACAGAGTTTGGATACCTTGAAACTAAAATTGGTCTCTGGGTTGATTTTAGTATCTCCAGATTGGAAGAAGGAGTTCCATGTTCATGTAGATGCATCATCTATAGTGTTAGTCACAATTCTAGCTCATCTAGGGGAAGGAGAGTTGGATCATCCCATTGCATTTGCAAGAGGGAAGTTGTCAACTATTGAATAAAACTATACTAATACAGAGCATGAAGGATTGGCCATGGTATATGCACTCTATAAGTTTAGAAATTATTTGTTGGGATCACATTTTAAGATGTACACAGATCATTCTGCACTGAGATACTTAGTCAACAAGCTAGTGTTGGGGGGGAAGATATGCAGATGGCTATTACTATTTCAGGAGTATGACTTTGAAGTGATTGTGAATCCAAGGAAGTTAAATTCAGGACCTGATCATTTGTCGTGCATATTGTCAGGGGAAGATGCATGAAACTTGTATGACAATCTACCAGACGTGCACTTGTTTGTAGTACAAATGGTCGATTATTATTTTGCAGATATAGTCTAGTTCTGGATCACAAGAGTAGCGCCACCAAAATTTACAACTGCACATAATAAGCAATTAGTAGTAAAGGTAGTAGATTATCAGCTTATAGTAGGGAATTTGTATCATTTAGGAACAGATGGTATCCTTCGACGATGTGTATTGGAGCACGAGAGATGTGTGATTCTATCAGAGGCACATGAAGGAGTTGCAGGAGGCCACTATGTCGGGAAAGCGATGACTCGAAAGATTTTTTGTACATGACTTTGTTGGCCCACCCTTTATAAGGATGATAAGGAGTTATGTCAGACCTGTGATGTTTGTCAGTGAGTTGGGAAGCCTTCCAGAAGAGATGAGATGCCTTCAATATTGCAAGTTACATTCCAAGATTTTGATAAATGGGTAGTTGATTTCGTTGGACCGATCAATCCACCAACAAAGAGGTCAGGAGAAAGATACATCATCACTTCGATAGATTACTTGACCAGATGGGATGAAGTAGAATCGGTCAGAGATTGCAGCGGGGAGACTATTGCACGATTTTTGTTTAAGAATGTTGTTACAAGGTTTGGATGTCCAAGAATTCTCATGAGTGATCAAGGTATTCATTTTTTGAATAAGATGATTGCATCCTTGATAGAGGAATTCCAGATTCATCACCAGAAGGTCACACCTTATCGTCCTCAGGAAAACGAAACAGTGGAAGCATTTAACAAGATCCTAGAGCATGCATTGACGAAGGTATGTAATGTAAGTCGAGATGACTAGGACTTGAGGATTCTTGCAGTGTTATGGGCATATAGTACCACATGTAAGAAGTTGATAGGACAAACACCTTTCATATTAGTATATGGTCAGGAAGTAATTATTCCTATGGAGTTCATTGTGCCAAGTCTGCGCATTGTCGCACTGACATAGCTTACAGATTCAGGCGCAGTAGAGAAAAGACTGTCACAACTAGTGGAACTGGAGGAAGAATTATTTATCGTAGGATTTCATTAGCAAGTTCAGAAATTGCACGAAAAGGCATGGCATGATAGACATATTAAACAGAAGAATTTCTAGAAGGGAGACTTAGTTTTTCTCTATGAAAACAAGTTTTTGCAGCACCTTGGAAAGTTCCAAATGCACTGGTTGGGTCCATACATGATAAGATTTGTGAAAAATGAAGGTGTTGTTTAGTTGGAGAAATTGAATGGGGAAATAGTGGAAGGATTGGTCAATGGTAGTCGGCTGAAACCGTATAGGGACAATCAAGCTTCCACACACTAGTCTGAGTGCGCAGTATGTGTACCATAGGATCTGTATTATAGTGTATTATAGAAAATAATAAGAAAAGAAAAAGTAATAAAAGAGCTTGATGCAAGTAACAATTAACAATTGAAGGGATAGGAAAGTTTGAAGTTCTTAAGAGATGAACAAGAAAATGTTGCAGAAAGGAAAAGCAATTGAATTATGTGTAGAAAGGAGAAGTGAAGAACTAGGATAAAGATATGTGCAAAGGATGGGAAATGAATCAAAGAGAAAACATGATGGTGAAATGACAGGAACACGTAGTCGTAAATGAAGAGCGATGACAAAGATTTTGATAGGCTGGAAAGATCTAGACCATGATCTGCATAATAATCTGAATTTAATGCAGAATAAGGAAGGAATTGAATGTGATTACAATAAGATGGGACAACAGGGTTGGGCATGAAGAGGAATATAATAGTTGGCGATAGACTATAAAAGAAGATGAGGAGATGATGAGTAAAGGTTATTGTTGCATTCACATTCGAGAGAACAAAGAAACAAAGAGAGACCCAAGTAGCAGAAAGAGAGTCGAGTTTAGTAGACAAAGCTGAGTAAGGTGCAGACTGGATAAGAGTACAGAGAGCTATGGCACCGAAAAAGATAGGAGATTCTACATCAGGAATGAAAAAACAACGCAGTAAGAAAGCAACAACGCCTATACAAGAAGAAATCCATGGGGCACTTGATCCAGAAAACTTTCCCCGAGCGTATGTGTCGACAACAAAACAAGTCAAATTGCAGAAGGAGGCAAAGTATGACATGGTTACACCAATGATTCCACCTAGGGTCACTGTCGAGGGAGATATGTTAGTTGCAATAGGGAACCTGAGGTATTCAGACCACGACTTAATAGATCTAAAGAAGTTTCCAGAATTAGCACCCCATAAATTATTTATGCATAAGAATGAAACTCGGATCACTTGTAGTAATAGTTGAGATGAAGGAATCGACAAAAGAATTTAAGAGAACATGAATACCAAATCTATTGGAGATACCCCATTTTGGCAGGAGTAGGGAGATAAATATTTGCCACAAACTATTACTGAGTTGTGTACATGGAGGATTCTTATGGTTGGAAAGGGAAATATCAATAGACACCTAGCTGATTGTGTGGATTATAGGACTGCCAACAACATGTGAAGACCCTTTACCATTATTCATAGACAAGACAAAGGAAAAAGCACTAGCAGAAAGAATGAAGGAAAAATATGGCACATTTAGAGGAGCATGCAAACTGGATGTAGCGAGCATCAATGATGACACCATAAGGTTTGCGACGCATGTGTTGGCCTGTAAGCTACTAAGAAAATGTCACAAGGATAAAGTACTAGCGAGATCCATAGCAGTAGCGGAGAAGTGTGTAGCGGGAGTGATGATGAATTGATCGACCTTTCTGGAAAAACAGTTTTTAATGGACTGTAGGGAGGCACAAGAGAAAGGAACAAAGTTCCATTATGCATGGTTGTTAATTTTGATAGCATTGATTGTGTGGAGGGAGAAAGAAGAGACACGGTTCTTGGAAGGAATACATAAACCATTCTTGGAAGCAAGATATATGTCTTTGTGGCATACTGCGAACAAGAACAGACAGATGGATAACAACATTACCTACTATATCTCTAAGGATATTATTTAGCAATGCATCGAGGACATGCCATGCATTCAACTGAAGATAGTTGAAGCTTATAAGCATTGTGAAATTTAAGGAAAGGAAACACCATATGTATATTTAGGAAAAGAAGGATTTGGATCAATAATGGTTGTCGACGCATTACAGGGTGATAGAGCAAGACATTAGCCAGATTGTAAATGACTGGGATGAAGAGTGGAGAATCCCAAAGACAGAAACAATGTAGAAGGAGATGGAACAACCAGAGACGAAGACACAAGAAACAAAGAAAGATCAAGAAGAAGAAGAGTAGGGACAAAGATAACAAGGGAATGGCGAAGATGACATACAGGAAATCCCACCACCTGTTGGAGAAAAGAGGAAGGAACACCCTTAGGAGCAATCAATGTGCAAGCATAAAAAGAGAAAAACAACAAAGGAAGTGGCCATTCAAGAATTAACGAAGGATTACTTAGATAAAATTGGTGATCAAGTCAAGGAATTCATGGAAGAAGTGTTTATGCGAGTTGCACAGAAACAAGAAGAATTGCACTCGGACATACAAGCGTAGATTGCCACACCGCTCCATATTTTGGAGGCAACTAGGATAGCGCCAATTAGAATGGGAGAAGAAGAAGAGAACGGGAGTATAACCAAGACTATAGGATCACAATCAACAATATCAACATTAGGAGAGCATAGAGTAATGAAGATATCAACAGGGGCATTAGAGTTCCCAACAATAGAGATGCAAGAGCGTGTATAGGCACTAAGTCATATTGACTTAGTATTGTCACAACTATTGGCAGAAGTGTTACACAGCTTGCAGTCAAGTGTAACACAAGAAATTTAGTTGCACATGGAGTTGATGTCAATATAGTTGGCTAAGGTGAATGAGGACAATGAAACACTCCAAGTAGAATATAGTAGACTAGTGAAAGAGTGGGACGAGGTTGAACAGAGAGTAGGAAATTTGAAAAACGCAGTGAAGGAAGTGTACAACAATTTTCCAGAGATACCAATGGAAGTAGATACTCCATTGTAAGAGAAAGTAATGAAGATCAATGAAGTTATTCAGGGCTTCCACTCGAAGATAGTATACTTAGAAGCGTGCAGAACACCAAGTATGCCACCAAAAGAAAGAGAGTAGAGGGAGAAGACCACGACGATGACAATGGGAAGCATAAAGAGTTTGGATGAAGAATGTGCAAAGCTTTAAGAATAAAGCACACAAGTATGGACTCAACTACTGAAGATCACAGAGTTACAAGTGTTGGAACAAAGGATACAGTCTACGTAGGAGAAGGGAAAAAAGGTTAAAGATACAATGAACACTCAGCCACCTTCAGAGCGCATGGCTACAATAGTGGAGAACATACAGTTGAACCAAGAGATCAACCAAATCACAGCAAAACAGTAAAATATTGTGTAGAGGATTGAGCCGCAACAGGAGGAAGCCTTCAGAGTAATAGAAGAACTTGCAGCAACACAAGGGAGAGTGAAGCAAGTAGTATAAGAGAGTGAAGAGAAGTTGAAGACTCCCATCACAACACATACTGTAGAGGATATATTGGCATGGGAAAAAAAGGTAAAGGAGAAGATCGTGACTACAAAGGAGACTTTTGAGAAGCTCGTTGTGACATTGAAGGGAGGGTAGCAATAGAACTAAGTGGCTTGGGATGAGCCACTAGTGAGTGTTGGGGGCCTGTTGGGACATGCATTTTGGGACAAGTTTTGGGGATTGCACGGAGTGCATGCAAAAGAAGCAGTTAGTGCATTTTTAGGATCAGCGCATGTGGAAGAAGGAAGTTAGTTAGAAGTCATTAGGTTTTTTTTCTTTGAAACGAGCTAATCCATAATGTAAATGTATAAATATGCAAGGTTTTTGGAGTAGAAAGTAGTTGATAAGCAACATTGAGCATGTGAGTTGAGAGATAAGTGTGCACTATATGCACAAATGACAAGAGTATTTTGGGGTAGAACTGAGATATCATGTATGAACACAATGTGCACCTTCTGTAAGAGATGATTATGAATGATAATATAAGAAGCCAAGCATTATGGGCGTATCCCATATTGGGTGAACCACGTTAATTATGGTGTCTATGTGTTATGTTGTGATGTGTTTGTTTACTGTTATGTTTATTGTGCACAGATAATGTATGAATGGTTAATATGAATATGTTTTTTGATGGTTCTACACACTTGGTATATAGTATAATGAATGAATGTTAAGTAGAATGGTTAGAATGAATATCTCACATTACCTGGTTCCTGCAGTCCCCATAGACACCTTGGGTGAGACTTCATCTGCCTGCAAGTGATGCCAAAAGGGCCAATATCTGAGGTTTTTTTGGTGAATTAATGTTGAATCCTAGGTCTGCCCATTATGTGCCAACATCCCAAAAAAATTCCTTGCAACAATGATCTGATGTACTTCAAAATCTCTTTCCCCCTAGCAACAACAGTTGGTTGCAAATAACACCCAGGCCCTCTACAAGGGGAAAATTAAATGATCCCTCCCCAATGGGGAAACCCATTATGAACATATAATGTTAATATCCAATTGCATGCTCATAATTACTTGATACCAAATGTTGGCTTTGAATACATGGATGATTCCTTGTCACAATCAAATTGATCATTATATATTGAGAAACCTTCAATAGATATAATACCTCACCCTCCTAAAGATGTCTTGTGTGGGATGATAAAAAATCAATCAAAGAGGCGCTTATAGTAGGGATGGACTCCCAAAAGAGGAAGTAATGATTTGTGTATCCATCAATATAATGGGTTTGGGGGCACCCTTGAAACAAAAATATGCATAGAGAATGGCCCACAAGTATAATTAGGATGTTATCTTTCACTAAGAGACTATGTCAAATAATGAATATTGACATTATGGGAACATTTCAAGCCTTACTCAAGGGGTGAAGTTTTGTTGCAAGCAATGCTAAGGGAAAATATGGAGGATTGGAAGTAGGATGGAAGTATACAAGTAAGTTAGTAATCACTTATTTATGGATTGCACCATCATTTGCACTTTTTTCGTGATGGAGTTGAACAAGGACTTAAATTTTGTTAATTTGTATGTTCCCACCATAACAAAAGGGACCACTGACTAGAAATTATGAATGATGTGTCCTTATTTGATCAAATAGTTGTAGGATGATTTAAAATTGGTGTGGAATGTAAGTGAATTGTGGGGATAAGAGGCTAGATATGGTGCTCATGCATCCTTTTTTCATCACTTTTTCAAAGAGAATATTTTGGTTGATATGGAATCCAAATAACTAATTCCCTCTTGGGGAAATAAAAGGTTGGGTATAGCTACCATGGCCAAAAGGTTGGATACATATCTTGTCTTTGAGAATATTTTGACTAAATCAGGAAG
>JASDQU010103375.1:120547-133696 GCA_032191745.1 Picea mariana | reverse complement strand
AATACCTCACCCTCCTAAAGATGTCTTGTGTGGGATGATAAAAAATCAATCAAAGAGGCGCTTATAGTAGGGATGGACTCCCAAAAGAGGAAGTAATGATTTGTGTATCCATCAATATAATGGGTTTGGGGGCACCCTTGAAACAAAAATATGCATAGAGAATGGCCCACAAGTATAATTAGGATGTTATCTTTCACTAAGAGACTATGTCAAATAATGAATATTGACATTATGGGAACATTTCAAGCCTTACTCAAGGGGTGAAGTTTTGTTGCAAGCAATGCTAAGGGAAAATATGGAGGATTGGAAGTAGGATGGAAGTATACAAGTAAGTTAGTAATCACTTATTTATGGATTGCACCATCATTTGCACTTTTTTCGTGATGGAGTTGAACAAGGACTTAAATTTTGTTAATTTGTATGTTCCCACCATAACAAAAGGGACCACTGACTAGAAATTATGAATGATGTGTCCTTATTTGATCAAATAGTTGTAGGATGATTTAAAATTGGTGTGGAATGTAAGTGAATTGTGGGGATAAGAGGCTAGATATGGTGCTCATGCATCCTTTTTTCATCACTTTTTCAAAGAGAATATTTTGGTTGATATGGAATCCAAATAACTAATTCCCTCTTGGGGAAATAAAAGGTTGGGTATAGCTACCATGGCCAAAAGGTTGGATACATATCTTGTCTTTGAGAATATTTTGACTAAATCAGGAAGGTATGAAGCTTGGGCAGTTATAGAGGTGACTCTAGACCACTTCCATATTCTTCATCAATTAGATTCTAATGAAAAATAAACTTCTTCGTTGTTTAAGTTCAACTCATATTCATTAAAAAATGAATAACTTGAAGAAATTATTACTAAATAGTAGAAACCATATGACCCAAGATCTAGTTGCAATGCCATGGTGGCTTTCCATGACTACCCGAAAAGGATCAATACTATCATAGAATCTTAGATCAAAGCTCAAAAATACAGAAAATCAAATTAGTTTGATTGAGGTAGATGACAAGTTGGAGTCAATTTACGAGGAGGTAAAAAGGGGATTGTATTAGAAGTGAGTAGGGAAACTATGGAAAATCTAGAAGGATAAATTAGTCTACTCATAGCATGGAAGCAAGCTCTTTAGAGATAGAATTTTAGGGTTATAAGATTAAAGGAGGGGAGTGATAACACAAAGTTTTTCTACATGTATGCTCAAGTTATAAAAGTGCATAACACTATATGGGAGGTGCAAGACAAACATAGTTATGTTAACTAGGGTTTGAATGGATTTTCAATATTGAAGTTGCATATTATGAGGACATCTTTCAAGCCCATGGTAAGAAAAATATCATGGACATTATGTTAATAGTTTCAAAATTCAATAGACAAGTCTTAAATGAACAAAATGGATCCCTTTTAGTGCATGTTGATGACGAAGAGATAAAAGATGCATTTCATCCTTGAGAATGACAAGGAACTAGGGGTAAATGGTTTTCTTGTAGATTTTTTTAGAAGTTTTTATGAAGTTATACTAAAGGAATTGCTTATGGTGGTAGAGGAATCCATAAATGTTTGGAGAGATATATGGTCGTATCAATTCCACTTTTGTATCCACCATGCAACAAGTTGATAATCCCCTTTCATTTAACTTTAACAACCTATTTCTCTATCTAATTGGATGTACAAAATCATTGCCAAAGTCATTACAAGAAGGCTTAAAACCATAATGTAAAATATCAAAGGCCATTTTTGGAGAGAAATTTGGATTTCTAGAAGGAAGAAATATTGTTTTTATGTTGTAGGGGTTGCACAAAAAGATTTGTGCTCCATGAAAAAGAAGAAATTACCCTATTCAATTATTGATTTGGGCCTATCTAAAGTCTATGATTAGGTAGATTGGAATTTTTTAAAACCATTGATGCTTCACATAGGTCTAAACATAAATGTCATAAAGTGGATTGAGGAGAGATTCACATCAGTGTCATATGTTGTTTTAAGCAATGTAGTGACATAAAAAAAATTCAAATCTCATAAGGGTTTAAGGAAGGATGTCTTATATCTCCTCTTATGATTGTTTTTATGTCAAATGGCCTAAGAATATTTTTTATAAGCTTGAAGGAGGAGGGTGAGATCAAAAGTATGCAGGTTGCTTGTGAATGTGACATATCTCATATACTTTTTTATCAATGTCGTGGTTTTGTTTGGAAATGGGATAGTAAGAGAATAAAGGGATATGGGAAAGACACTTAACTTCAATTTCATAACGATTGTAATGCAATCAAGCCCGCATAAATCAACCCTTGGATATTATAAATTGGAGGAGACTTTTATTGAAAGAATCAAAGGAATTTTCCCTTTCATACCAAAGGATTTGTAGAGAGTATGAAAATTAATCAGGTCAAATAATTCCATGGTTTTATATTTATCCCCCCATTACCAAACACCCCCCCTCCCGCCTCGCAACCCCCAATCGATACCTATATTGATTCCTATTATTAAAAAAAAACCTCCACCCCTTATTACATGTCAATATATTGATTATATTTTTTAAACTTTTTGATACCCCTTTTATGAATGGATGTGATTATGTATTTCCTAGTTAGTGAATCCCTCATGCCCTAAAGGCCTACTTGCTATGATCCTAGTGACATATTAGCTACAACAATAATCTTGTGTTCCCCTCAAGGGAGTTAGCCTCCTCATAAAACTTGAGGAACCTAATATCCCTCAAAAGGAGAGGGGTCTAAGGTGTAATAGGATGAGGAAACATATCCCTCTCCCTCTCATGGGCCTTTTGCATACTCACAAAGGTATACTTATGATGCATTGTACATTAGTTAGTATAGTAGAGAGAACAAAAATTAACATGTGTAACATTTACATTTGTTTAGTGCACTTAGAATCTTGGGAGAATTGAGCACTAGTGCAGTCTCATGTGCAGTCTATAGATGCACCGACAGTTGGTGCTTGTCATGCCAATGCACTTATTAATCAATATGCACCTAAAAAATCATAGGAAATTTGTGTGAGTTATATATATTTGGTGTGCTTAAGTTGTATGGGAGCACTGCCAACTGGTGTAGCCTATATAGGCATCAATAATCGACGTGGGCCGAAACCCAGAGCCACACTGGCAACGATTCAAAAAATAATGAAAAAAACAAAAAAAATGAAAGGTTAATTTAAACATTTAAACTGGTGAAAATGTAAATTAAGGGATAACAATCAATTTACATGGTCTCTTATTTGTTGAAGAGGTATGGTTGTTCCGCGGATAAAAAATGAAAATATTGTACAATTTAAAAAATTACAAAACGAAAACAAATTCATCATGGAAGAGAAGGAATGGAGAAATATGTCAATTTGGTAGCACTAGACAATGGGGCAATAATAGGGGGATATAGAGCATCAATGCTTGTATGGGTGTGAAGCACTAAATGAAAGTTGAAATGAACATTTGTTTGCTAATGTTTTTTACCCTACGTCATTGCACCCTATATCCTAATGCACTAGTGCATGTATATGTATAGGGTGATAGGTGATCTTTTATATAAAATATTTTAACCTACCTTAGTGCACGTGGTAGGGTTACACACTTAGTGCGGTTAAAATATATGGTGCACCAACAATATTTTTTTTGAAAAATCATCAATATTTTTTAATAAAATATTTTAACTTTCCTTTGTGTGCGTGGTAAGGCTATGCATGGGTGCAGTTAAATCTATTTGGCACATCAATGAGATTTTTATTTTTATTTTGAATAACTATTTTTTTTAATAAAATATTTTAACCTACCTCGATGCGCATAATAAGGTTATGCACCGATGTAGTTAAATCTATTTGGCGCATCGACACGATTTCATTTTTTTTAAATGGTTGATATTTATTTTTAAAGTATTTTAACCTACCCCAATGTGTGTGGTAGGGTTACACATTGGTGCAGTTAAATTTATTTGGCACATTAACAATAATTTTTTTTGAAAAAACTATAGCCTTAGCATGTTGCGCATAATAGGGTTAGACACTGGTGCAGTTAAATCTATTTGATGACAAGTGCGTAACCATATTACCTGATTTGGACTTCAAGAAATTGCATGATTTTCCAAGTTCAAATCCAAATCCTCCTTGGAGGTCATAGGTTCAAATCCAAAAGGGGGTAGAGTATGTATACCTCCGTAGAATTTAGTAGTCAAATCATTGTGTGGAGGGGGTTCCTTGTCCCACAAACAAGGGGTCTCATACACCAATTTGGTGTTTGGCTTGGTTGTGACCTTATATATATAATTGGAACTGGATTCTTTTTGGTTCAATTTTTTCTTGGCACTGATTTAGGGTTATGGTTTTATTTTCCCCTTTGAAGTGTCATCTTAGGTATCTGTGCCTCCAATTGGGACCCACACATTTCTTTTAATAAACCATTTTTTCAAAAAGTCATTTGTTCTTAAGCCATAAATAGTCACGACTGTAATTTAATTTTCAGGGTATGATAGCTAACATTATAGATATATAAGTCACTCCCATGTTGTTCTCCAAGTATCTAGCTTTCAAACGAGCTCTCGTTTGTTTAATTTGGATATTTGGATCAAACGTTATGGCCTTTGGAAGATGGAGACTCAACAACCATCGATCTATGCTCCACATGAATCCTTAGCCTTTGATTTACAAATCCGCCTTATTTATCCCACATGCATTATGGAGGGTACTCATGTTATGTTTATAAGCAAAATGGCATCTCATATTATTTGTGTTTGAAGTAAAGATAACCATGGAACCTTGCGTAGCTTGTGCATAGTATAGATTTTGGTTGCCACCTCATCACTTAGTCATCATGCCAAGTCACTGCCCAGTAATCTATGTCCAACAAATATCATCTAGGTGTCACCTAGGGAAAGGTCCACTTCACTGCCACGTGTCCTAATGTGATAGGTCCACTTCGTTGCCATGTGTCCCAATATGCCAAAGGAGGTGGGGGATAAAACTTAGAAAAATAAATGATAAAACAATATGATTAATAATGTCACAAAATAATGATATCATAAATAAATGGAGAAATGTGTGGAGAGGTTAGGATGTGTGGGATGTGCGAGAAGTAAGGAGCATAAAGTTCTATGTACAAGAGATGATCATGGGATGTGCGAGAAGTAAGGGGTATAAAGTTCTATGTACAAGAGATGATCCTTCCGCACTGCAACCTTGAAAAAATGACTAATGAATGTGGAATATGAAAAAGTGACTAAGTATGGAGGGTTAAGAGAGTTATGGAAGATATAAAAAATGATTAAGTATGGAGATTAAGGAGAGCAAGGAAAAAGGCCAAGTATGAGGTATGGGATAGTAGTATAGAGAGGAGTGAGTTCATTTAGCATAAGTGAAAATGACTAATTGTTGGGGGTATTGCATAGCATGGAAGAAAATTGGCATACCTTGGGCATATGACCTATGTTTTAGATTCTCTAAAATGTTGGACAAAGTTGACACATAGGGATATTTAATGAGAAGATGGACACAATAAATTTCTTTCTTTTTATTATATTTTTCTTTTCTTCTCTTTAGTTCAAAAGAGAAACCATCCCTGTTGGTCTTATGTGAAGAAGAACTACAACACTGATTTTGAATTCTTAAAACTTGTTAGGTCTTCATCATCAATGGGTGAAGGTTATTTGGCACTTTCAAAATTTGAAAATTTTGGTCTCTATTACCAAGAGACATAGGTTTTAAATATGCACCCCAATCACCTAGTTGATGGGTATTAGGAAAACACATCAACAATAGTCAAATGTGTGTTATGATTTCACACTTGAAATATCGAATATAAAGGTTTTTTTTTTGGATACACACACACACACACACACACACATTAGTGCTTGTGATATTAAAGTGCATTAGTGCACCAATATGGTTTAAGAAACTACAAAAAATATTAGCTAAAACCTTCACTCACTCACCTCCGTTAAAAATAGAAAAGGAAGAAGTGGTTCCACTAAGACCTTCACTAATTGGTGTTTTCCTTGTAGTGTATTAAAGACATAAACTTTCCTGCATCAATCAAATTTAATGAATCTATGAATTCTTGTTTCTTGAAGCTAGACCTTCAAAGCATTAGTATAAAAATCATGCACATGTTGGCAACCCTCCAATCTAGTTTTCACTAGCAGAAAAATTACAACAACAAATGTACCACAATACTTCTTGCCATAAATTCTTCAGTGTTTCTCCAATATTATAGTCCACAAAATTTTTGTTGGGCATGATCTAATGGGTGAAACAAGATGTGCCTTTCCCATTTAGACCAATGATTTTCAATATCAACAAGAAACATATCTACTCGACAAACTCCCATATAGGTGAGCCAAAAATTTGAACATCTTAAAGGTTGTAATCTCCAAGTGGATCTCTTCATTACCTTGGAGAAAGAGTGGCATTTGTGATATCTTCCATTTCAAGTGTCATTGCAAATTTTCTCTTATGAGCCTCCCTCTTAGGTATATTATTGAAGCAAGATAGGTTGGAGGCTTGCTGGAATATAACTACTTTTGTATCAACAATTATTGAAGGATTGGCTTCTATAGCATACATAATTCTTTTAACTACAACAACTGCCTACAAAAAGGAAAATTGAATGCTCCCGGGGTCCATTTCAAGATAAATTTCTAGAAATAAGTCTATAAAAGGCCTAAAATGATATATTAAAAACCTTAACATCACTTACAAAACCAAGAAAAGGTCATTTGCATCTTTCTCCAAATTTTCTTAAAAATTGTTATTGTAATCCATGTACATGTTTGAGATAATATACTCCAAATATATTTTTTTAAACGAAACTGAACTGAAATTTATATTAAAAAAAATAGTGTTGAAGAAAACGACAGTCATATGAGACTTTCAAAAAATGGCTCAAGGCATGTGCATAGTTCTATCACTAAGTCATCAAGATTTGGAGCTCTCTCCAGTTTGGATTCCTAATCATTCATATTGATTACATCTTTAATAAGCTGGCATAGTAACCACAAAACTTTAAAAAAAAATTATTGGTAGGAAGAACAGAGTCTTGGAATTCAGTAGACCTGGTCTGCTGGAGAGGTCCTTCCTTGATGTCCATAGGGGTTGTTCCTCGATCTTCGTTTCCACTGACCATTATGCCTTGATATGAATTTTATGGGGTACATGGTTTAAATTTGGATGCAAAAATTCATAAAGCTATAAAGCTAATAGATTGACCATATAGATGCCCACCTCCTCATTAATTAATTGGGCTAACAGGTTGCCCATATGGGTCAAAGAGAGTCCCACCTCCCCATTATTGTATTGGGTTTTATTTTCCACTACTTAGTTAGTTGAGTTGTTAGATATCTTATTATAATAATATAGATTCATTTAATGAGCTCTTTACATTATTGTATTGGTTTTATTTTCCACTACTTAGTTAGTTGAGTGGTTAGATATATTATACTAATAGAGACTCATTTAATGAGCTCTTTTTGACTTTAAGCTCGGCATAAATATCATTCGTCTCTGGAAGGGAGTAGAAGATCAAATCACGTATGCCACGTATCTTATATCTGTGATAGAAATGAGCACGCTCTGTATAAAGCATGATTTTTCTTTCTGGCTAAAGATGTTCCCACGATTCTCTCAACCCGCAAACTATCAAAACGTGAAAAAAAGGGTATCGTTCAGGTAGGATTATCAACCCTTTCAAACATACTGGTAAGCTCGGCGTTCACGAGGTTGTGATATGGAATTAGACTGTCATAAGTGAATAAACATGTGAGTGTCACTTGCTGTTCACCCGGCCCTGGACGTAAGACCCCACTCCCCACGAAATGAAACTAGGAAGGCGTTAAGTAGCCTAGCGTAGCACCGCTGACAGTAATTCCAGCCTTTAAGTTCTTTGCCCGCCATCATATATGCCATTATTATAATTACAGCCAGAGCTTGGTAGGAGACTGCGTCAACGACCCAATCGCCCAGCCAGAAGACGCGTCCAGATTATCCATCCTTGGCTGCGTTTTTATTTTTTTTATTTCAATGTCTGCAACAGAAAATTACTGGCATCGACAATCCCAAGGCTATGAAAATTATGCTAGCGATGAGTGATTAAGAGGAGTAGTTCAAGATTAAGGATTATGCATTTAATAAATAATTCCAATTATATAAAATTTATTTCTGCAGTTCAATGCTAAAGAGAAAAACGTTCATTAGTTTATTTATGCAGTTCAATGATAAGGTGAAAAATGTTAATTAGTTAAGTATATAAGGTTCATTTGTAGTTGTAGTTCAAACCCAGTTCCAAACCATGGGTTATCATGCGCTCTGTCTGAAATTACGATTGAATAAAAGGGATGACACAAGGAAGGAGTAAAAACAATATCAATCACAAAGTAATGAAGTGGAATTTTTGTTGTACAAGCAATGGTTTTGCTGGGAAAATTAAAAATGAAAAAGCAGATAGTAAATCACAATAATCGCAGAGGAAAAGGAGGGAAGAAACACCCAGGGGAGGATTCCTTGCTGCGCAGATGAGGATTCCTTGCTGCGCAGATAAATAATCCTACACTTATTATCCATGCACAGGAAAGCAGGGCATTTGAATCTAAATCTTTAACACTGGAGTGAAAGACAGTCGATTCGGCTCCTGACCGACTGCTCAGGCACAGACTAATAACTTAAAGGATAAAGGAACAGAAGATAAAACACAATCTACATCCAGACCTTCTCCGTGGAGAACAAAATAATGAAAAAAATGCAATCAAGGAATAAAGAAAACGCAGGGAAGAGATACAAAAGTGTAGGCAAGGTTTTGAGTTTGGAGCTCATTCTGGTCGCGCACAATTAGACAATAATTCATAAATAAAAGATATTGTGGATAGCAAGGTTTCTTACAGGATGAATCAAGCAACAAGGGAATTACAATTATCGTAGAATTACATGTGCAAGGAAATCTCATGGCAATGAAATCGTCATCTGAATACAGTAAAATAAACAAGTGTAAATTAAATTTTATTGCAAGTAACAACTTTAACAAGCGGATCTTTATCTACGACGATGAGACAAAGATGTCCTCCTATGCATTCACTCAGTCCAGATCTCTCTTTCCGACCGATGAGACCTCACCGGTACCTCCCAGCCAACGTTAGGGGTACTCTTCTTTGCCCTAAGCCCCCCAAGCCACAAAGGGGCCACACACACAATACCAGAGAATGCTAGCACCCAGCTCGCCTCGCAAGGTCAAGCTACCACTCGTTACCCGAGTTGGCTATCCCAACTCCCACAAAAGAAACTAAGTCAAGATAAAATTTGGTAGCATAACGTTACGTAAGCCAGATGTGATCCACACTCCTCCTCCACCATCATTTTTATAGAGTTTTCTTAGTCATTAGTTTCCCAAAACCCTCATTAGATTCCTTTTTCATTTAATTAATTTCAAAAAACCTCCCCTGTAAACATGTCGTCTGATCCCCTAGTTGCACTAGAAAAACAATTTTATTAATTAATTAAATTTGTCTATTTCCCCCACCCACCTAAAAACGTTCCTCAAAATGCTCCTTGGTGTCCCATTATTCCTTTACAATTCTTAATTGACTTACGCCTTACTTAATTCCTAGTTTAGTTCATAAATAGAAAGTTCAAAAGGCTAGATTCCTTACTAAGTTAGACATTCTCCTTTTTCTTTAAGTTTCCCTTTTTCTTTAAGTTCCCCTCTTTTCTTTAAGTTTTCCCCTTTTTAACTAAGTTCATTATTAACAAGTTTAGACAAACAACCATTTACCCCCTTTTAATAATTAAACCTTCATTGAATTTTTTACTTTAAATAATAAAACTTGAATTTTCTTTACCCTTCTTGTTACATGTCTAATTAGTGTTTTTTTGTTGTTGTTGTTCAAAGGTTCTACTCAGATCTAGGTTTTCAATTCACTAGGCTTGGTGACAGTTCTTAAGGGAAAATTTTGTTATTAAACTTTACTCATCACATCATTCATTTTAAAGCCGACAAGGTCCTAAGGAGGCATAGTTTTCTAGGTAATAGATTTATTAACTTACCAATTAAAATCGTGACGTGCCCTTCAGGACGCACTACGTGCTCCAAGGGTGTCACTCACCTCTTTCCATTTTCTTTGCGCGACGTGCCCTTCAAGATGCACTATGTGCTTCAAGGGTGCCACTTGCCTCTTGACTGAATTTGGTAGAGGTCAAACCCCTGGACTCAATACTTTGTCATGTGATCTTGTGGGAGACTAAGGGCCTCTAAGGAATAAGGACCTTGTCTTATTGCACACCCCTTAGAATCATCGTGAGCGACTGTCACAATCTTCCCTCACGACATCGCGGGTCTCTCGAACTAGGTAATCGTTAACCTATAGTTCGAGCCACGGCGGGAGTGCTAGTAGGCTATGGCAGGGTTGTTGCCACACCTCTCCCTCAATGTCTTTGGTTGTCGTGCATGACCGCTTTACTCCAAATATGAGTCTGGTCGGCAAGCTATTATCAGTCTGCATCCATTAACGAATCATGTCAGCAATAACAATAAACATCATAACATCTAATCACATGTGCATACGTCACATCAACAATATTCAAATCCTAACAGTCCACTCCTTGACTCGATCTAGAGTCCAAGGAGTTTCATCGATGCCTCGACATCCTCAAAGTCCAGATTCTTGCACCACTCAAAAGAACCCATTCAATAGAACTTGTCGATGTAAATACAACAAAAATAACATAACATCAAATCCACAATGTCTCATAATCATAATCAAAACAACCAATAGTATAACGACCTGGATCACTTGCACGCAAGTGTCCTCAAAGAATAAGTTTGCTCAGTGTGCGCAAGAGCGGGATGTTAGAGTAATGCTATAAAAAGGCCTAACAAGCCTTCTCATAATATCAAGTTACTCATTTTGGCTTCTCTCATATTTTCTATTGTTCATTGTGAGATTAATTAGCTATGAGTGATTTATTAGTAATTAGTTTTAAAGGTGAGGCTCCTCTTTAAGACTCACCTCCTGAGTACTTCATTTACATGTTTTTTTCCGTTCTTCTTTTCATGCAATATTGAAATGTCTAAGCTCCTCCTCTCTCAACATTCAAGCCATCCAGATCTCAGCCCCCAAGATCTGGATCAATGGTATGAGAGTAGTTATGATCTCTATTGGAACAAGGGTTTGAAGCATGTTGCGGGTTCAAACATTTGCAGCAATCACCAACCTCCTTTTGGTACTATCAGAATCCATTTGTCAGGCCATACATTGTAAGCATCACAATTGGTCCACATGCACTGCAAGGTTTTTTTTTACCCTCGGATCTTCGTTCACCAGTACAAGGAGAACCATACATGGATTCACTACATCTATACATGCATCCACTACATCCATTGATCTGAAAAAATTTCAACAAATTTGCAGGGTGTTCATGTTGCTCACATAGGTTCCACAACCTCTACAATAGCCCATGTTGCTCTACAAACTCTTGGCATCATTTGTGTCCCTCTACACTCATCCAAATTCAAATAGTTGCTTCAACCTCTACACAAAATTTCAGAGGCTCTACCATATCTCATTGGAAATATATCTTCAATATCTCAAATGGGTATATCGCGGAATCTCATTTGGCTTATTGATTTGAGAGATATTATCAATTGAATCTCAACATGTATTTGACCCAAGGAGATTGCGCATACCACCATATTCAACGGTATTTTTATCCCTGCTCAGGAAACTACAGAAGGAGTTCCACATATGGCTGGAAATATCTCTTCAATATCTCAAATGGGTATTTCACGGAATCTCATTTGGCTTCCTGGTTTGAGAGATATCATCGATTGAATCTCAGTATGTATTTGACCTAAGGTGGCCACGCGTACCACCATCTTCAATGATTTTTTTCTCCATGGCCAGGAAACTAAAAAAGGAGTTCCACACATGGCTTGAAATATATATTCAATATATTAAATGGGTATTTTATGGAATTTCATTTTGTTTCCTGGTTTGAGAGATATCATTGATTGAAGATTTGCATGTCTTTCTTCCAAGACAGTTGTGCGTCACTGACACTTCAACAAGATTTTTCTCAATCCATGGGCCAGCTTAGAACAAGTTCCATGATCTAATGGAAATATCTATTCAGTAGCTCAAATGGGTCTTTGACGAAATTTTATTTCATCACCTGTAGTAGAAGTTATGAATAAATTTGTAGAATGAAATTCAAAGCCTCCAAAGTCATGATTTTTCCATTTTTTATTAATGTAAATGGTTATGGGTCAACCACACACAACCCTTCCCTTCATTGGGAATTAGAACATTGTACTCATGGATCTCTTTGTAGCATGGGTGAAATGATGGGGACCGTCATTTTCTAAGGGGGGAGGAATGATTTGAATTTTAGGGGGTATATGGTCTAAATTCGAATGCAAAAGGTCATAAAGCTATAAAGCTAATAGATTGACCATAAAGATGCCCACCTCCTCATTAATTAATTGGGCTAACAAGTTTCCCATATGGGTCAAAGAGAGTCCCACCTCTCCATTATTGTATTGGGTTTTATTTTCCATTACTTGGTTAGTTGGGTAGTTAGATCTATTATTATAATAATAGACTCATTTAATGAGTTCTTTGCATTATTGTATTGGGTTTTATTTTCCATTACTTAGTTACTTGGGTAGTTAGATCTATTATACTAATAATAGAGACTCATTTAATGATCTTGTTATCACTCCAAGAAACTCCTTAGGGTTGTAAGCTAAGGATGCTTGGTAACTTAAGAAATCAATAATCAATGTGTGTGGATCAATGGGATAACTGAGGATGGCTAATGAGAAGAACAACTTATCATGCATTCGAATGAGCCAGTGCTTTTAGAAACCAATAATCAGATGCAGTAATTTGGAATGGGGTATGAAGAACACTATTCTAGATAACCAAGTATATTGACATGCAGGGTCATACAAGATAGTAAGAGATCATTCAATTCGAATTCATGAGCGAAATAAGAAGATGACAGTTCTTAATAGCTGAGCTAAATTGAATCGAATTACAGAGCAATGAAACACATGAGAAAATCTGATATTAGTAGCAAAAGAAAACTGTGATTCATATCAAAATAAGAGTCTAAGTACATAGGCCAAATGTATCCAAGATTGAACCCTTTCTTCTTCAAAT
>JASDQU010103375.1:79949-90797 GCA_032191745.1 Picea mariana | reverse complement strand
AGAAAGGCGGGGGGGGCGGAATTCGATGTGCGTCGTTGATCTGGGCGCGTGAAATCCTGTCGTCCAGATTTGCTTGCCGCTTAAAAAAAGATGCATTTGCGCCCCGAACTTAGGGTAAGTGGGTTTTTAACCCATTTCTTCACGTTTTACCCCCCTTAAAAGAAATGTCGCTAACAGTCACCTCCTGAGTACTTCATTTACATGTTTTTTTCCATGCTTCTTTTCATGCAATATTGGCATGTCTAAGCTCCTCCTCTCTTGACATTCAAGCCATCCAGATCTTAGCCCCCGAGATCCGGATCATGCCTCCACGGGGGGAGCTATGTCATGGTTTATTGACGCAGAGGAAGAATGTTGGGGGAAAACATGAGATTTTAAACGTTGAATTTTTGTCTTCATTTCCTCCATCCACCTTGTCAAGGAGAATGGTGCTAGCTCGAATTCCCCAAATTTCATTGAAAGTTGTTGAAGTGCAAAGCAATGGCTTGTGAAATCTCCTCATGTTGCCTAAGGATTTTCTTGAAGTCATTTTAGGAAGGGTCCATCTTTGTCCATTGTAACAAGAAGCCAGAAAACCTCCACCCCCTAGGGTTCCACAACCCAATTCCAGAAATAACAGTGGCAGAAGAAAATGCACAACATGAGAAAACCAAATGAAATAGGAAACAAACATTACCATAACCTAAGGGAGAGAGCTGATAAACCAAAAGAAACCTGTAAAATGAAATAAACAAGACTGACATTGGACATGAAACACCCACTAAGGAAAACAACAATGCATTAAGAGCCAACGACCAAGAAGATGAAGAACCCCAGGAACAAACATTGTCCAGGATATGAGACCGAGACATGAAATCCAACACCCATGTAGAGAAAAAAACCCTTCTGAAAACCAGAGCAGAACAAGCCATAACCAGGTCTGAAAAACTGCATTAAAAACTAAGCAGACATTGATCTAATTGAATGCCCACCCGAATGTCATAAACCACCAAGTGTGCGAGGGGGGAGAAACAACTACCAACGAGACACTCCATAATGTCTATCCACACAAGGAATGAGGGGGTGCCCAACTATGGTATAGGAAAATCCCCCATAAACTCGTTTATAATTAGCATAGCACTCTCCATACTAGATCGTAACTTAGCCATTTGGTATGCAAGGAGATTAAGGTTCCTCTTTATATGATAAAATTTAAATTCATCAAAGAATTTGGTGAGAGACAAGGCTTGAGAAACAATGCCATTGAAAACATTGCTTCCAGACTAACAATTTTTAGTTATCGTTTGGATAACCATGATAGAATCTATAATGTTCCCAAGCCAAGGTGCCAAGAACATTTCATTTTTCATGATTTTTTAATTGTTTTATGGTTGTGGCATTTCGTCAAACACTTTGTTGATTTGGTCTTTTAGGTTTCACTAGGGTTTAATATGATGATTTATATGTGTGTTTGCAGCAATAATCAAGAAGATATAGCAATGGACCATACCTTAATGAGATGCAAGATCAACAACACAATAGATAACTCAAAATACCTTAGATATGATATTATTCATAATAGAAGAAGACCCTGATACGACGGATCTGCAAATCTGGTACAATATAGCTAAGAGATCATAGAAAAATGAGGATAATCCTCAATCAAGATCAAGAAGAGAAGATACAAGCCTCCAAAGGCCACCTAGCTACAATAGATGAATAACGAGATGAGATATGGGCCTTCTGAAGTGCCAAACCCCAAAACTGAATAAGTCATGCCCTGCTAGAAAGATGAATACCCTCAACAATTCGGCCCTCTTCCTCCTTGTCCTTGGCACCAATAGCAAGAAAAACACTCTAGAAACATAGATATGATGTCTAGGAACAAGATAGTATATATCCCTAGCTAAAGAATGAAGCTTGGGCCTTCTCCATGAGTAGATCCACTCCAATATTGCACCCCTCCTCTTGGAGAACTCGTGCCACTCTCCAAATAAATCAATGCTCCATGAAAATACTTCTTGGATGAGCCAAGAAGGACGTTATGGTCTCTCCCAAGATAACCATTAACTAGAATCTCCAAAACCCTTTCTCCTTGGNATGTGACCAAGCTTGGACCAGGTTGGGTGGGATCTTTCACCACTGAGCTGATCTCTAGGGTTTGTTAAGTCAAAACCCTCAAAACCCCCAAGTGCATGGGCTCACTAGCTAGAAGTCAGATATCAAAATGATAATCAACATGAATGAGAGAATAGAGGCCCTTGTGTCTCTTTTATCCTTACTGCTCACCTTGTCTCTCCAAAGTGACTTTACTTTATTTAATTATTAATTAAATCATTTTAATTAATTAATTAACCATTTTACCTTTGAAAACTACCTTATCTCTCCTTGTGGATTCCTTGGCCACTAAAATTCACTTCTCATCATCCCATCTTGCAGTGTTGTTCCTCCCGATTCCAATGAGTTATTACACTAAGAGGTTCCTCCAAGTATTATGCCCAATATGACCTTCTTAGTGAATTTAATTAACCTATAGGCCAAAATAACTCAAAATCATGGAAATCGTCGGAATGTGACATAACCAAAGCGAAGTTGTGTGGAAATAATATGAGTGATGAAAGCCAGGCCCAAAAATACCCCACAATAGTCTCGCTATAATCTCCATCTGGCTACTCTGGTCATCATAACACTCTATAATATAATGATGTCCCAAAGTGGGGATATTACAGTGCTCTCTGCTAGAAGATTGCTTGTCCTCAAGGAATAACTGAACCCATCCAAATATAATATTTGGGTCCCATGTCCATCTGTGGGACACACAATAGGCCAGATCCAAAGATGAATTATCACGCACTCTGCCCCCTAGGTCCCATATCAGGATGTGAACTGCAATACCTTGTGAAGCATGATCCTGAATCATATCAACACTAGGATTCTCATGTACATGACACATGGCCTCATCCCGAAACGAGTCCATCCTCTGAATCGATATCAAGATCAACACGGTCACCATCAACTGCACATGTTGTTGCAATAGTGAGGTTCTGCAAGACCTCCATGAGACACCCTCAAGTGATGTGCTCTCCTCAACACTGAAGCTCACTGGAAAGTCAAAATAAATTTCCCCTGCAAGGGTCCACTCGACTCTATCAGTCATTGAAATGCTCAACCCTACAATCCTCGAGTCCCATGCTAGTCTCTGCCAAAGATCACTGTTGGAAGCAAGCCAAAGCAGAAAGAAAGGTGATTTTGGGAAAGAAGGCATGCACAAGGAAAGAGACAACTGGAAGGCAGAACAACACGTGTGCATGCAAGGAAGACCTAATGACGTTAGGTTTAGGGTTTTTGAAATGTATTATAATGGATGAAGATCCAGAAACGTATAAATAGAGATACCTAGTTCTCGGAGAGGAGACTAGTCATTGTTATAGAGATGAAAAGGGATCATTGTAGTGAGCTGATAGAGATATATAGAGACGAATACAAAGAAGTGAATGGTATGTAATATTTTGATGTATGACCTCATTTTATAAGTTGTTGAGCTAGAGAGGATTGAGGAGGGAAGATATTGAGGGTTAGATCGCAGGCTGAGGAGCCTGGTGTGATCTAGTTTGCCTTGTAATATATCTTAACCTGAGTGTGAAGAGTTGTAAAGCACACAACATTATAGGACATAACGACTATAATAAAAGAGCTAAGAGCCAGATCTTTGTGGACGTAGCCCAAGGGAGGGTGAACGATGATAACATTTGTGTTATATGATTGAATGCATGTGTGTATTTATTGTCTTTCAATAGAGATTGATAATATAAATGAATGAGTTATTATATTTCTTACATAAATCGTGATAACAGTGTATTGCGGTAATATGTTACAATAGGACTTTCAACATATAGTTCTCTAAGATTCCCTACTCAATCCTAGGCTGCAAACACATGAGTATTGTAGCCACCCATTAAGACTATCTCGAGTGAGATGGTGTAGTACACCTTGTGCGTTGCATTGCCTTTTGGTTTACTAGGAGGGCCGATAGTTTTAGAGGCTTTGTTGGAAACCCGAACATACATGAACCCTGGGTCACTCAATACGAACTCAGATAGGATATAGTATGTAAGATCCAACACATGGTTTCATTGTTGTTGGTAGGAACGGTAGAGGATTAAGTAGATGAGATATGTTGAAGATTTGTTAAAAGATACGTAAGATTTGCGGGAGGCAGAGCAAGATAATATTAAAGCATAGAAGAAAAGCAATGAACCACTAGAAGGGGATGTTGAGACTGTGGAATCCCACAAAAGCAGAGATCGAAAGCTGACTAAGAACAAAAGAGTTGGAGTTTGCATAGAAAGATAACAGAAACCCTAGAATAACACCCCACAAATATCTTGAGAAATACGTGTTTACTGATTTGCATGAAGTATTTTTCTGTCATTTTCCACACTTATTGCAGGAGTGGATACTAAGGTTGAAGGATAACCACGCAATGAACTGAATGCGATAGTTAGAGTGGACCCTGGTATAGATTGAGCAGTTACAGCAGGTGAACAACAAATTCACCCGCGCAGTAGACTTTTGGCTCGACAGTATTGTGGCAGGCTTTATAACAGAGTTTGCAGTAGACACAGCGAAGTCGTACAATGAAATGGAGCAAGAGTTTCTGCGAGGAAGGTACATTAGATCGTTGTATACTTCTATCAATATACTACTATACAACAAAGGTGTAATGACAATGGAGTCGGACAGCTAAACTTCCCTGCGTACATGGGGGGAGGGGGGCAGCCCTGACAAAAAAGGAGAAATGGAAGGAGGAAAGGATAAGGGAAAGGAGGAACCCTTGGACCCAATCATGATGGATGAAGACCATACCAAGTGGATCATGGCAACAGCTGGAAAGACGCATAGTAGAGTACCCTACCAATACAAGGTGAATACCAAGAAGAGAGTCGTAGCTGCGAGGGAAGGCTTGGCGAGTGACGAGGAAGAGGTAGAGGATCTTCGGGATGTGGAGCAGATTGAGGAAATCCTGCGCAAAATATATGAGAGGAAGACGAGAGGTCCAAGAACGGTAAGAGAAGGAAAAAATACTATCCATATTAATGTCAGCGTGGAACCCATAAACTCATGTGTGACTAATACACCAAAGAGAACACCATCGTTTAGACAACCGAAGTTCGAAAGAAGTCATACAGCAGGAAGTACATCTACGCAAGGAACAACAACTGAAGGAGCTAGTTCAGGAAGCACTAGTCAAGTATCTACACTGCGCGGAGGTAGTAGTTCAACGTTCAGAATGGCAGGACATGATCCTACCATCAGGTTACCAGAATTTAAAGGAGAAGCATCGGAGGACCTAGAAAAACATTTGTTGATCTGTGAGAAGATTCGGGAAGCAAAACAGATCACCGACGAAGATACTAAACTAGCATAGCTAGTTATTACACTAAGGGATCACACATTGGATTGGTATATGAGTTTATCTACAAACAATCCATCAAGGACAACCAGAACAATTGTAGACATCAATAAATTGTTGATAAATGAGTTCCAAAAGCCAAGTTCAGAAGATCAGTACATGAATGAGATGATTGAAATTAGAGAAAAATCAGGAGATTTTGTATGGAAGATTGACCATAGATTCAAGCGACTGGAGGGAAAGTTGAAATATCTCATGATCGATATGCAGCATAGGCACTTGTTCGTCAATTCACTGCTACCACACTTAAAATACCCATTGCGACAACAAAATTTTTAGACGCAGGCATAGGCTCTGCAGGCAACCCTACAAGTGGAAGAAAACCAGTATCAACAGACAGATCCAACCATTGAAGAACTGAAGGAGGATTTGAAGAACCTAACGTTCCAACTAAACCAGAATAAAAGTATGGACAAACGAGAATTTGTTTGGTGTACTACATGCAGGATGGAAGGACACCACAAGAACGAATGTCTAACATTCACGCAGTATATGGCAGCAGGAATGCCAAACTCGTTACCAACAGGAGGACTATGGTGCGAAATCTACAAGAAACCAGGCCACGATCCATATCACTACTCAATGATGCAAAAATACCAAACAGTTCCAAAGAGTTCGTATTGCAACTTTTGCAAGTTAGTGGGCCATGATGACAAAGATTGTAGAACTATGGAATTGATGCGAGAGAGGACATCAGATGCATATAGAGTGCAGGCAGAAATGATGACTGGGCAAGCCACACCCTAGTTTAATCAAGTTCCAGTCCCATATAAAATTGTGCAGCAATAGTATAATATTGCGTAGCAACCATATAATACCGCGCAACCATAGTACAACACAACACAACCTCAATACAATACCACACAGTATAATCAAACGCCTCAGTATAACGCGCCGAGAGGAGATCGAGCAGGCTACAGAGCTAGAGGACGAGCGAGAGGAATTTTGGACGAGCTAGAGGACCAGTGGTATGTCACAATTGTCAACAACCAAGACATTATGCAAGGGAATGTCCACTTCCATCAGCAATTTGTATGTATTATCGCGCATCAAGCCATGATATGGAATAATGTCCAACACTATTGGTAAAGATCCAGGAAAATATGAACCAGAACAATCAGAATGTTCAGTGTATCTCAGCTGAAGCAAGGGATGAAGGACGGAACATCAACATAGTTACCCACGGAAGAGCTAAAACAGGAAACAATGCAGTCCGACAAGAGCCAGTACAACACCAGTGGGTGAAGAAGAACATCAAACCAAGGAAGCAGTTCTACGTGCAGAATGAGAAGGAGATATTTAAGCAAGCCCAATAAGAATTTCAGGAGGACATTGCATTGACTTCAACTGCACAGTAAATCAAGGAAGCACTAGAGTACGAGATGCCTCTATTATTGGATTATACCAACGAAATTCAACCCATGGGACAAGTAAGTACAATCAAAGGATTTTTGCAATCATGTGTCAAAGTATTAAATGATCCATCATCTGTCAAAATATTGCAAAACATATTAGAAAGAGGTAGTATAGAGACGGAAGGAAAACTAGAACAAAAAACCATCAATCACCTGCATACAAGGAGAAGAACAAGTAGGGAGTTCAGACTGAATGCCAACATCGGAGATTTCAACATGGGAGATATCATATTGGATCTAGGATCTGAAGTTAATGTATTACCAAAAAAGACATGGCAATGCATGGGAGAGCTCACATTAGAATACTCACATGTTCAATTGAAACTAGCAAACCAACACAGAGTCCTACCAATTGGTAGACTGAAAGGAGTGACAGTAGACCCGGATGGAGTGCATGCTAAAACAGACTTTGAAGTGATTGAAATAGTGGACGACATGACAACACCATACCCAGTGTTGCTTGGCTTGGATTGGGCGTTTGACAACCAGACCATAATCGATTTGAAGACGCGAAAAATGACATTTGAGATAGGTGAATACAGGGTCATCGCACCATTAGATCCATCAGAAGGGGAAAGGTCTGTAGAACCCACTTGCCTAGACTTAGAGGAAATCAACCAATTGTACATAACAACTACGCGCGATGAGGATTACGTAATCCCAATTACCGATGGAGTACTCAGTTGGCGGAGCATTAATTCATGTGCGACAGACTCAGATACCGGTTTAGAGAACTGGAAACAAAGGCTACATGAATTTTCTATGAGAAGATGTGCACGAATAGACCGCGCAGTAAGATGGGTAGGCACAAAGATAAGGGAACCACCCAGTTTCCACAGAATAAACGACCTAGAAACATTCTTGGAACAGTACGAAGATGAATTTTTAGAGAATCAGAGACTCTTAGCACTTGATCTAGCACTCAAGGCCACACCTACAAGATGGTGGGGCACACACAAAGAGACAATCACATATTGGTACCAATGTAAGTGGTTACTGTACATAAGGTTTGACGCAGAACAGAAAAACAACAAGCAACAGAAGTATGATGGATAGGGGGCACCAACGGAACACTTGGAGAAGTACAGAACGTTGTGGAAATTGACACCCCCATAAGAATGGCCCCATCATTTTATACACACTCTAGAGGGCATACCAACAAACTAGTATACAGACCAGGAACTATGCAAAGGAACTACAACCTGGACGGTGCTACAACAAAATTTTACAGTCACTTTCTCATTTGAGCATGAGAACCCCAACATAGATGCATCTCTTAAACATATAAGAGGGGTGATATTCATCAACGAACCAGAATCCAAACTCATAACAGAGGAACAACAATGGAACAAATAAATAGTCAAAGAACTGTTGTCATATTACCATGTGCAGGAGGAAGCACCAGATGAAGATGATCCACGTGATATTCATATCGAGGAAGCGGAAGGTGAACGAGAAGTTTAAGGTCCACCCATAGAATTTGAATTCATTGTTGTGTTGATTAAGGTGAAGAAATTCAACATTGGGATATATGAGAATCCCAAAATGGTTAGCATTGGAGATTACTGGGATGAGAAAACAATAGAAAGCATAACAGAGTTACTGCGCAAGTACATCGACCTATTTCCCACAACATTTACAGAGATGAAGGGTATAGCAAGAGAGTTAGGAGAAATGAAGATACCACTTAGAGCTGAAGGGAGACCAATTAGACATCGACCATACAGATTGAACCCGATATATAAGGAGAAAGTCAAAGCTGATATCAACAGGATGCTCGAAGCCGTAATCATAGAACCTGTGGAAGAATCGGAATGGACAAGCCCAATGGTAGTTCAGGAGAAAAAACGAGGCATAAGGATATGCGTCAACTTGAGGAAATTGAACGATGCATGCCTACATGACCCATTTCCTACACCTTTCACGGATGAAGTGTTGGAGAATGTAGGAGGACACGAAGTTTACTCATTCATTGATGGATTCTCAGGCTACCACCAGATCAAGATAGCACAGGAAGACAAATACAAGACCATGTTTTCTACAGAATGGGGATCCTACCAGTACACAGTCATGTCGCTTGGACTGAAGAATGCACCAACAATATTTTCCAGAGTAGTCATCGTCGTGTTTAAGGAATTTATCCAACAGTTTCTAGAGGTATACTTGGACGATTGGACGGTCTATAGTTTGTTGAAATACCATGTAGAGGTCGTGTGGCTGATGTTAGAAAGATGCATACAGTGCTAGATATCATTAAACATAAAAAAAAATGTATATTCAGAACATTGTTTGGGATACTACTGGGCCATATAGTATGAAAACAAGGTTTACTAGTAGATCTTGCAAAGATCACAGTAATTGTTAACTTGCCACCACCCAAAACGGTCTGTCAACTAAGAGCGACATTGGGACACACAAGATACTACAGAAAGTTTATCAAAGGATACACACAGATTACCGCGCCAATGGAGAAATTGTTAAGAAAAGATACAAAGTTTCAGTGAAATGACGATTGTCAACACGGTCTGGATACACTGAAAGAAAATATGGTCACCGCGCCAATACTAGTATTTTGAGACTGGGAGAAGACATTCCATGTACATGTAGATGCATCAACCATATCACTTGGAGATATCTTGGCACAGCCAGGAACGAGAGATTTGGATCACCCTATAGCATTTGCGAGCAAAAAGCTATCAGAATCAGAACATAACTATAACACCACAGAGAGGGAAGGCCTAGCTATGGTCTACGCACTGCAGAAGTTCAGGCACTACTTATTGGGGAAACACTTTAAGATGTTCACATATCACTCAGCCCTTAAATACCTAGTCAACAAGCCAGTGTTGGGGGAGAGAATTTGTCGACGGTTACTACTATTTCAATAATTTGACTTTGAAGAAATAATCAAGCCAGGAAAATTGAATGCAGGACCAGACCACCTATCAAGGGACACAAACGGAGAAGAACCTGTGAATTTAGAGGACAACTTCCTGGACACAAAGTTATTTTCATTCCAAATCGCTGATGAATACTTTTGTAGATATTATTCAGTACTTGAGCATAGGTATTGCATCACAAGAATATAACACCGCGCGGAAGAAAAACCTGGTAGTCTGGGATATAGACTATCAATTGATTGCAGGACACTTATACGAAATGGGCACATATATCATCTTGCGAAGATATGTGTTAGAACATGAAAGACCAAGAGTTTTAACAGAATCCCATGAGAACATTATGTAGGAAAAGCTACCGCCCAGAAGGTATTGCGTGCAGGACTATGGTGGTCAACCATTCACAGAGACTCGAAGGAGTACTGCCAGAGATGCAACGTTTGTCAATGGGTTGGTAAACAAAATAGAAGGGAAGAGATGACATTACGACCATAGGTAACATTGCAGGCATTCGATAAATGAGCAATATACTTTGTGGGTCCAATCAACCCACTAACAAAAAGATCAGGAGCAAGGTACATTATTACCGCAACAGAATACCTTACAAGATGGGCGGAAGTAGCACCATCTTGTAATCACTCGATTCGGGTGCCCAAGAGTTTTGATGAGCCACCAAGGCATGCACTTCATTAACAACACTATCAACGCTATGAATGAAGAGTTTGAATTTCATCATTAGAAGAGCACACCATATCACCCACAGACAAATGGCACAGTATAGGCATTTAACAAAATCCTTGAGAATGCACTGACGAAGATTTGTAATGTCAACAGAGATGATTGGGACCTCAAAATACCAATAGTATTGTGGGCCTATAGGACTATGTGTAAAAATATGACATGGCACACACCATTTAAACTAGTATATGGCCAAGAAGCAGTGGTGCCTTTAGAATTTATGGTACCTAGTTTGAGTGTAGCAGCAATTACACACATGATGGAACGAGGTGCAGTACAGGAGAGAATAAATCAACTGATGACCATGGAGGATGATCGGATCCTAGTAGGGTTCCACCAACAAGTT
>JASDQU010103375.1:60423-79849 GCA_032191745.1 Picea mariana | reverse complement strand
CGAAGATGTCATGGGCTGACAAGAATGTTTTTTCGAAGTACGACCAATGGAGGCTGGAACCTCGAGCCATCCACTACCGAAGAAAGACAAACAACAGGTACCTAGGTCACCTCGCAAGAAACCCATCGTAACCCTTGTTTTGTCGCGTATACCAAATGGGGTACGGGTGAAATCAGACTTGTTGGGTCATGTCAAGAAGCTAAAATACTCAGACCACGATGTAGCAGATGCGGACAAGTTCCCGAAGTTCACAAAGAGAGTATACTTACAGACTGTGGGCGTGAATGCAGTTGGGGAACCAATTGATCAACCACTCCAGTGGGCAATAGGATTGGAGAAAATGGGGATTTTAGGTCTGCTAGATCTACATCACTTTGGCATAGGACAGTACGCAAACAGTTGCATCAAACAACTAATGATAGTCACACATGGCAAGGATATATGGTTGGACACGCTCGTCTCGATAGATGTGGAGCTCATTGCGCACATTACAGGGCTACCATCCCAGAGCATGGATCCTGCACAATTTCTCGATGATAAAACAAAGGAGAAAGGACTCGCGGAAGAAATAAAAAAGAAATATGGCACTGATAGGGGGACACGAGGAATCATCATTAAGAGGATCAATGATGTCGCGACACAATTGGTCGCAAAAATCTTGGCCTGCAAGCTGCTAAGAAAATGTTGTAAGGAGGAAGTCTCGGTTGGGGTCGTCGTAGTTGTAGCACAATGTGTCGAGGGCACCACAGTTAGTTGGGCACCCTATCTCTTGAATCTGTTTCTGGATGATTGCAAGGACACGCACGATATAGGAACATAATTTCATTACTCATGGTTGCTCATGTTGATGGCCATCATGAGATGGAAGGAACCAGATTACGCATATTTCACCACCAAACCCAAGCCGAATTGTGGAGCGAGGTATTTATCACTTGGTGATGTGTCAGATGCCAAGCACAAGAAGATGAACGTAGTTGTATTTGAAGGATACCTTCGCGACCTACAGGAGGCCATCTCTAACCTTTGGAGAATAACACCACACGTTGTCGCACACTATCGGGACATCGCCAACTTCAAGGCCAGTCGACATGCAATGTGGATACATGCGCGGAAGGACTCCAATAAGCAGTGGCTACAATTGCATTATTGCATCACGGAGGGAAACATCGACATGGTTATCTGGGATTGGGAGGACGACTAGAAGATCCCAGTCTTCACCCAAGAGATACATACAAAGACAACAGAAGAGGAGACGGGGCAGGAATAAACACAAACTCAGGAAGTCCCAGTGCCCAAGAAATGAAGGAAGTGCCAAACAAAAACAAAGCAGACAAACGAGGGGACAACTAAGAAAAGGACTCAGAAGGGGAACAAGAATAATACGTAGCCAGCCCAAGAACAAAAAAAACAAACCGAGGAAGCACAAGGGACTACACCAAGTCCCAATTCATAAGAACCAGGCCTGAATAAGAGACCAACTACTCAGCTGGGGGGTGTGCGCAAGAAGATGAAGGTGCAGAGAACACCTCCAGATTACACGATCACAGAGGACGATGCAAAGATGATAGCCCAAATGGTTCAGGATCGTACATCTGAATATTTTAAGAATGTTGTGCACCATAGGAACATAATTCAAGAGGAGTTGACAGACATGCAACAGTTCCTCAAGCAGATAGGGGAAACACAGGCAACGGGCAACAACATAGGAGCAGGGTCGTCAACGTTGCAGACATGAGAATAACCTGAAGTAAGGGAGTGAGATATAGTTCACACAATACCGCAGCCGAGTACAACATTCCACATTACACCCAGCATGTTGTGCATGGATGAGATCATGGGGCAGACACCCCTAAAGTTATTAGCTCAACTCCAACTGGTATTGTCGCGGATACCATCCAAAGCTCTACACAAATTACAGGTTAGCGTTCCCCAAGAGGTACAATATCGTGCATGCACAAACTTAGTTGAATTACAACAGGCAACGGAGAAGCGAGACGCACTGGAATTAATATGTGAGCAGGCTAAGATCGAGACCCAAGAGGAGAGGGAGCGTGTAAACGGATTAGAACGAAAAGTGGCAGGAACTTATGAGAAGATTCCAAAGACCGCGCAGAGGGACGTACTCATAACAACAGAGAAGATTGATCAGATTGCGCAGGAAATCGATCAATATCAGAAGGAATATGAGAATCTTCGTGAGCATCTCACACCCACACCACTCCACTAGCAATAAGGGAGCAAAGGAAGCAGGAGGCAACAGAGCAGCTACAAGAGATAGAGAAACAGGTCAGCGCAACAGCTGACTTGTTCGATCAAGAAAAAAAACTCTAGACGAAGCTAGAAGAGGATCAACAAGTCCAATAGTGGGACAAGGAAGAAGAAAGGATAAGCGCAACTATCAAGGACCTCAAGCAGAGGCTGAAGACAATGTCCATCATGGAGCGCGTCAAAGGGGTGCAGGATATGAAGAAACTGCAGGCATAACTCACCATTGCGCAAACTCAGAAAAAGGAGTTCCATGCTCAAATGGAATCGCTTCAAGAGTGAGTAGTAGAAGTCATTACACAGGGACAGGAAGCCAAGACACATATAGCGCAGACCCAAGTAGAGTGTGCAGGATTGATCCATGACGAAATTGCAGTCCAAATAGTAGACACACTCAAGGAGAAG
The DNA here is from genome assembly GCA_032191745.1 of Picea mariana. Lineage (NCBI taxonomy): Eukaryota > Viridiplantae > Streptophyta > Pinopsida > Pinales > Pinaceae > Picea > Picea mariana. Next base: position 77,179 of record JASDQU010103375.1, on the reverse strand, counting down.
ACCGTGTAGGCACAAACACAAGCAGCAGAGCTCAAGGAAAAGTTATAGGCGACCATCAAGGAGATCAATGAAGCGCACAAAGGTTAGGTGGCTCAGGATGAGCCACGTGTTAGTGTTGGGGGCATGTTGGAAGCATGCCAAAGAAGAAAGAAAGGCAATTTTGGGAAACAAGGCATGCACAAGGAAAGCGACATCTAGAAGGAAGAACATCACGCGCGCATGCAAGGAAGACCTAACGATGTTAGGGTTAGGTTTTTTGCAATGTATTGTAATGGTTGAAGAGATAGAAACGTATAAATATAGATACCTAGGTCTCATAGAGGAGACTAGTCATTGTTATAGAGAGGAAAAGGGATTATTGTAGTGAGTTGATAGAGATATAGAGAGATGAATACAAAGAAGTGAATGGTATGTCATATTTTGTTGTATGACCTACTTTTGTAAGTTGTTGAGCTAGAGAGGATTGAGGAGGGTATATCTTGAGGGTTAGATCGTAGGCTGAGGAGCCTAGTGCAATCTAGTCCACCTCATAATAGATCTTAACCCGACTGTGAAGAGTTGTAAAGCTCGCAACGTTATAGGATAGAACGACTATAATAAAAGAGCTAAGATCCAGATCTTTGTGGACGTAGCCCAGGGGGGGTGAACCACGGTAAAATCTGTGTTATATGATTGAATGCATGTGTATCTTTATTGTCTTTCAGTAGAGATTCATAAGCTAAATGAATGAGTTATTATATTTCCTGCATAAATCGTGATAACAATGTATTGCAGTAATAAGTTACAATAGCACTTTCAACATACAGTTCTCAGAGATTCCCTACTCAATCCCAGGCTGCAAACACATGAGTATTGTAGCCACCCATTAAGACTATCTCAGGTGAGACGGCGCAGTGCACCATGTGCGTTGCGTTGCCTTCTGGTTTACCAGGAGGGTTGATAGTTTTAGAGGCTTTGTTCAAAACCCGAACATACATGAACCATGGGTCACTCAATACAAACTCAGATAGGATATAGTATGTAAGAGCCAACAATCACCACATTGGCACTGCACTACTTTGACCATGACTGTCTGCTCCCTGTATACATATTGGATCCCCCACTCTTGGATCCTCAAGTTGGAATACCTGTGGCAACTGGACCTGTTGTCTAGAAGTCGCATCTGTAAAATAATCTTTGTGGAAGTAGTACCTTCCCAACCATCTCCATGCTCGATCATGATGATCAAAAGGGAGAATCTGTCTCGCTCCATAGGTCAAGCCCCTGCAAGCCCACTCAAAACCAACCCAAATTGAAGTATGTGGCTCTCCATCACAACCTGGGTCACCATAAAGTGAAACAACCTACTAACAAAACGAACTCTCGGATCCCATGGCAAACTTGGAAGTTTATCACTTCCAATCCCCGCTAACTGCTCCTGTGTCATATTGATCACTATCGGAAGCCCTCCGTGCTCATCCTCATGAGAATATGTATCTATGTCACCCTCTGAGGTGTATGTTATCCCCTGGCCTATGATGCTCACCATCACGCACAAAGTCTCAACTGTTTGTCTACGATGATCCACCCCTATCCTGTTGTATGTTGTGAAATCACTCCTATCAGGTGGCCTCGGCCTACCCACTCTCCATGTCCTCTTCCACTGTCTATTTCTCCTCATGTCGTTGTCAATGATAAAAGTGTCAAGAAAGGCTAACAGAAAAATATGTGGTTGACTGTAGGACTGGAAGGTATCATATTCTTTGGTCAATCCCAAGGATTCAACCAAAATCTCGCCCACTGATACCCATGGTACATACTCACCTGTAATCATCATTGAATCCCAATCATCATCACCCTTATGGATGTTTCTACTATGAAGGTGATCCCCCAATACTATGTGTTGCTGCAAAGGAGAGACATCTCCATGCTCTACTAAGTGTGTCTCCTCCCTGCAATCCAATATGTCCATCTGAATCCCAATGCACATCTCGGCATGTGTCTGTGAACTATCACTCACCACTGTATGCTTCTGTATACTCATGTAATCTCCTGTATACTCCTGCTGCAACATGGATTCAAGATGTACTACTGGGTCAACCTCGACATGAAGGTCATCCAATCTTGGGACACAAATGGAAGTGTCCTCAAAATTGTCCCTGGCTCTAGAGTCCCCATGTGTATGCGAGTGCTCGACTGTCTCAAAGATCCTCGTGGAGGGTAGCTCATGCGCCTTCATATCATAACTCTCCATACTCATCAGTGATCCTGGGTACTCCTCATGCTCCTCCATCAACTGGTTCTCCTCTACCAAGCCACCAACATCCCCTAGCAATGTGACTGAAGGATATATCTGACTCTCCACTAAGATAGATGTAGTGGATCTCCGACGAATCTCCTCAAGAAGATCCTTTGATCTGGACTCTGATTCCTAAAGGGTTGTCTGTGTGCCTCTCAAGAATCCTCGAGTGCTCTCCAACTTATGAGTGAGTATTTCCACCTCCAACTCCTTCTCCCTCAAGGCCCTGTGATAAATCTTGCCAATCCTCAATAGATAGTCTATGTCCATCAACAATTGTTGGTAGTCGGTCCTCATCATAGACACTCTCTCCCTGAGAGTATGAAAGTCATCTATGGCAAGTCCCCCATCTGAACTATCATGTGCTAATGATGCCCTCCAACAACAATCGACCACCAATGCATGTGTGTCATCAATGCACCTAGTGGCTGACATGATCATGTCCTCACTGACTCTCAACTGTCCTGCCAAGTAGCGTGACTCCTGATCACAGTCCTACTGAAGTGCTACCTCATGTCCCTCACTGCTAGTGTCGACACTGGAATCCCCAACAACACTCTCTGCAAAAGATAAAGCACTGAATTGATCTCTGTCCACTATGCTACTGGGTCCTCCTATATGCCATTGCACATCATCACCAACTACTAGCTCCCTCTGAATCGTACTATATCCTATATGAATGTTTGTATCCTCATGTGCACTCACCCGACCATTATCATCTACATCTGGATCCCATATCGATGTGTCCAGACATGTGCTATGGTCATCCTGACCAATAAAGGGTACATCCTCATCACTCCAGGCTGGTCCTAGAAGTAAATGTCCCATCATACTGTCAGTCTCCCCAACCTAATCAAACAATGGAGTCTCCAAAAGAAGTGACTCACTCTCCTCATACTGATATGTATGTGTAAGGTCAATTGTTTGTACGTTGTGTCTCTCCTCTCGGGTCTGTGGATCGATATGTCCCTGGTGTGCATCCCTCACACACGGATCCTCCATCATATATGACATGCCACTACTATCCTCATGTGTCGTGGCTATCATGGGTGTCTGAAAAAATGAAAAAAGTGTCATGGTCCTCATAGAAAGCTCGTCAGGTCTAGGTACTAACACATGTGAATCTCTACTAGTGTCACCACTCTGCTGAAGTGTAAGGTCATCAACACTATTTGATATGGCTGTTGAAGTACATGTGCTATCATCCTATCCATCCAACTATCCATCCAATATGCAAGGGTCACTATCCTCCCCAAGCGTGCAAGAATCACTAACCTTTGTGCAAGAGTCTCTAGCGTCATCGTATTGCTCCAAATAATCATCTATCTCTGCATCCTCATACACCTCATCATCACTATCATAGTGCACCTCAATAATGTGTTTCTTACCTTTACCCCTACATCCATGATCTGGATCCCAAGGCACTTTGCAACTGTAGCAAAGTTGTATGCTCCTAATAGGTGTGGGATTACTCTGTGCTTCCCTCCATCTAGTTGTTCTGGCTTTGTATTCCTCTGTTTTGTTGACCCAATATGTAACCTCATCTTTGCTCCACCTAGGATTGTTCATGGATAAATACTGTTGGAATGTTATTTGAGCCCTAAACCCCTCACTATAAGTGTAGTAGTCCCATTCACAACGTACAACCTCTCTAGCAAAATCCTTAATACCCATCTCCATTTTATTTTGCATGCGCTAATCACCACTGGCTAGGAGGATCAACGCTCTGATACCACTATAATGTTCCCAAGCCAAGTTGCCAAGAACATTTTGTTTTTTATGATTTTTTAACTGTTTTATGGTTGTGGCATTTTTTCAAACACTTTGTTGATTTGGTCTTTTAGGTTGCACTAGGGTTTAATATGATGATTTGTATGTGTGTTTGCAACAATAATCAAGAAGATATAGCAATGGAACATACCTCAACCAGATGTAAGATCAACAACACAAGAGCTAACTCAAAATACCTCAGATCTGATATTATTCATAATAGAAGAAGACCCTAATACAATGGATCTGTAGATCCGGTACAATATAGCTAAGAGATCATAGAAAAATGAGGATAATCCTCAATCAATATCAAGAAGAGAATATACAAGCCTCCAAAGGCCACCTGGCTACAACAGATGAATAACAAGATGAGATCTGGGCCTTTTGAAGTGCCAAATCCCAAAATTGGATAAGTCACGTCCTGCTGGAAAGCTGAATACCCTCAACAATTCGACCCTCTTCCTCCTTGGAACCAATAGCAAGGAAAACACTCTAGAAACATAGATTTGATGTCTAGGAACAAGATAAGATATATCCCTAGCTGAAGAATGAAGCTTGGGCCTTCTCCATGAGTAGATCCACTCCAAGATTGCACCCCTCCTCTTGGAGAACTCATCCCACTCTCCAAATAAATCAATGTTCCATATAAATACTTCCTAGATGAGCCAAGAAGGACGCTATGGTCTCTCCCAAGATAACCCAGTAACTGGAATCTCCAAAACCCTTTCTCCTTGGCCAGAACGAACCGATCTAGCTCCACAAATATGCCCCCTNTCTGAAGCTGCATAGATTTGGTGTAGAATGGTGAGGGAGGAATCTTTCACCTCTGTGACCAAGCTTGGACCAGGTTGGGTGGGATCTTTCACCACCGAGCTAATCTCTAGGGTTTGTTAAGTTAAAACCCTCAAAACCCCCAAGTGCATGGGCTCACTAGCTAGAAGTCAGATATCAAGATGATAATCAACATGAATGAGAGAATAGAGGCCCTTGTCTCTCTTTTATCCTTCCTTCTCACCTTGCGTCTCCAAATTGACTTTACTTTATTTAATTATTAATTAATCAATTAAATCACTTTAATTAATTAATTAACCATTTTACCTCTGAAAAGTACCTTATCTCTCTTTGTGACTTCCTTGGCCACTGAAAGTCACTTCTCATCATCCCATCCTATAGTGTTGTTCCTCCCGATTCCAATGATCTATTACACTAAGAGGTTCCTCCAAGTATTATGCCCAATATGACTTTCTTAGTGAATTTAATTAACCTATAGCCCAAAATAACTCAAAATCATGGAAATCGTCGGAATGCAATGGAACTAACGCCAAGCTGTGCATAATGGATCATAATTATGAAATAAGATGAGCGATGCAAGTCGGACCCCAAAATACCCCACAATAGTCCATGTACTCGCTATAACCTTCACCTGGCTACTCTGGTCATCATAACACTATAATATAATGATTTCCCAAGGTCCCTCTTTATATGATAAATTTTAAATTCGTCAAAGCCTTTGGTGAGAGAGAAGGCTCAAGAAACAGTTCCATTGAAAATGTTGCTTCCAGACTAAAAAAATTTAGTTATCGTTTGGACAACCATGATAGAATCCTCGAACATTGCAATTTTGGAGATGTTTCTCTCTTTTGTTATGCATATACCTTCGTATAAAGTGTAGGCTTCAACAACATTATTTGAAACCCTCCCAAGTCCCCCAAGTGTAAGAGGCTAAAATATTTCCTTCGGGATCAATAAGACTCTCCCCACACCCGCCACCCCAATCTACTACAAATATTAATATTGACATACAAAGAGATTTATGCTTATATGAAAATGCTCCACATCTAGGGTTTGACAAAGTATTTGTATATCTCTCAACTTTGCAAAGTAGAAGTCCCTTTCCTTTTCTAGACTACCCATGGACAACTTTAAACCAATGATCTATAAGTCCCTTTCCTTTTCCAGGCTACCCATGGACAACTTTAAGCTAATGATCTATAAGTAGGGAAGCTCATAAGCATGAAATGCATGGTGGGATGCCTAAAGGAGAAAATTGGCAATGACAAACATAAGAAATATTATATATATGCCATTCAATCTTGTATGGTACGCATTTGAATTTGGGTCGGAATGACGAGTGGAACACTGCCAACTAGGACTAAGTGACTTGTAGTTGTAGCTATTATAGTGCGATATGTACAGAACTAGTGTTCCTCATAGCATTCTTTGGGATTGTTCTTGCCCATTTATATATTGCATTTACAACTAGAAGAACATGTTTTATGATAATGATAGTTGAAGTTGTCATTATTGTCCTCTACATGGTCGTTCATAAGGTGCATCTTATAATGTATTGAATGTAGGGGATGTTAGCTCGCCGCCACCCCCAAAGCCTCTTTATCACGTCCCACCTTGATCCAACCACTAGCTTAAACACACATTAAATGAAACTTACAAGGTACCATCCCATCCTAAATATAACATAATCACGTCCCACCTTGATCCAACCACTAGCTTAAACACACATTAAATAAAACCCACAAGGTACCATCCCATCCTAAATATAACATAAGGAACCATAGAAAAACTTTAAAAATGGGAAAAATTTCATGTAAAATATAAATATTAACCAAGGCACCCGAAAGTTATATATCCATGGAGGAACATAATAATATAGGCAATTAAAGAAAACTTTCACTATCCTCAAATAAGTTTCAAGAACATAAAGTGTATGATCTTATTACTTTTCTATCATAAGTGGAGTATGTTTGATGAGTTAAACTCACTAATTACTTACATAATGTAGGTCATAGATATTTTAAATGATTTTATTTGTATGAAGTGGGTCTCTTCTTTAAAAATATATTTATAGTGACAGGGAAAAGGTGTTTATACAATTTGAAATTGTGTTTTATCATGGGAGGGGCTTCCAAATTACCATTCAACCAACATGCTCGCAAATGCTTCTAACTTTACCATTTACCATTCAACCACCATGCTCGCAAATGCTTCTAACTTTACCTTTCAACAAATAGGCACAAGAAGACATCACTTCTTTTATCATGAGTTACATCACTTTTTTCATCATGAGTTATTGTAAAACTAGTACAACCACTCAAAACCGTGGTTGATTAATGCCGAAAGGCGTGGACAGAAAATAAAATGCACAGCCACAAATTTTCTATTAAAATGATAAAGGTTGGTTTCGATCTAAATCTCATAAAAAAAAAAAAACATTAATGTTTTAGGTTTTTATTTATACATAAAAAATAACGCATAGGTATCGGCTGTAAATATGCATATTTTACATACTGATGTAGATGTGTTGCAGACATACTGATGTATTTGTGCTGCAGACATAGGTATTGGCTGTAAATATAACTCGCATACATCTGATTATAACTCGCTGTGAGTTATGCGTCTGGAAAACGTCAAAGACTGATGTAGATGCGTCAAAGATATCTACAGTCGATACCTTAGTCAGCATATTTGTAAATAGTCGTACAACCGATACCTTTGACAACATATTTACAACGAGTTAGCGGGTGTAAGCCACTATTAAATCTGTGGCGAAAATGAAACACGCAGATAGGTGAGGAAAGACAGAAAATCAAATGCATGGGCAGTCAGAAAATCAAACGCTTGGACAGTTGAGTAAATTTAAATGGTAATTTGAAAGGTTAATCATTTAAACGTGGCAATCATATAGTGCTGCAGTAATTTCTTAATATGATTAGGTAAATGTTAAAAAGTAAACAGGTTAACAGATGCATTCAGAAATACAAGGAAGTTATGAAAAGTAAATCACATTCATTGATTTGGGAGGACGACTAAGAATATGCCATCATCTTCAATTGTTAACCATCAGATTAAAATTTTAGATTAAAAGGTGATTAATTGTGCTCATTGTCAATAGATATACGCCTTTCGGCGTAAATATTCCAATCATATTTTAAAAGCACACTTTAACATCTAAAATAACTTAAATGTGCGTTTCCAAATTCTTCGACTACACATGTTCTCTTTTATCATGAGTTGTCATAGAAATATTTCAATCATTTTTTAAGAGCACAATTAAACATCTTGAATTCAAAATTCTCCAATCTTGGAGATTGCAAATGTTCATATAGTGGAAGTTCAATTATTGGAATAACTACATTAAGCATGTGAACCACATATTTAGTTAAGTAAGAGAGGTGAAATCACAATAATTTAAAAACATAGTTCATAACTTAACCTCGGTTTGCATAATGCATTATAGATTTTAAATGTGAGACAAAATATTTTAGAATGGAACCAATATATATTTTTCTGAGTGGGCTTAAACTATTTGATTGAATTATTTGATTTGATTAAGAGGATATTTTAAAATGTTCAAAAAATAAGTGTATAGGGGTTTATATAACAAAGTTTGGTTGTGCAATAAATATGGAATTAGAAGAGATTGGGAAGTAGTGGTGGTTGAAAAAGATTTGAAAATTCAATGGTCCCTCTAGATAAGGATTTTTTTATGGTTTTCTTTCTCAAATAAAATTTTAACTTGGGATAATGGGCAAAAGAGAAATTGTTGTGGCCCTAGTAGGTGTATTCTGCATAAATTTAATAAGGAATCAATAAATTGCTTGTTTGTTGATGCAGGATCATTGCTCCACTTCAGCAACGCGCCAGCATTCCAACACATCAACGTGCATTTCAGAGAAGGAGAGGCATTGACCCTCCCATTTTTAAATTCGAAATATGATCCAATACAGATTTTGCATTGTAAGGTTGTAAGAGCCAAGCCATACCTTTGTACAGGTAGTGGACAGAGTCGCCTTAAATGGTTGCTTGTAAACATGTATAGATATGATTCAGGTCTAGCTCATCATTCATGTAATGAGCTCTAGGAGTATGGTGTCTTAACTGAGACAATAATGAAACTAAGGCGGTGGAGAGGATAAGCTCGTAGAGCCCTCTTTTGTAAAGGAGAGAGAGATCTTTGTAGAGAGGTCGGATAGGAGAAGCAGAACTTGAGAGAGGTCTGATAGCAGAAGCAAAACTCAGGCTAGAGTTAGGTTAGGAGAACTTGAGAGAACTAGGACTCTGTTGCAGTCAAGTTTTTGTAAATGTTTGTATAGACACACAGAGATAATAGAAAAGCAGTTTTTCCTGCACATAGTGTGATTATGTATTTGTGTTCATTATATGTTTTTATGCATTTCATGAATGAATGTGTGAACTGGTGAAGTATTGTATGAGTTTCAATTGTTTCTCGTCTTTGAGTTTCGAGTGCAAGGAGTACACGTTGTCCGCAAGGAGTGCGTTGACCGAGGTGAGTTAACCTCAGGAAAGCTCAGGATAGATATCATTGAACCTTCATCAGCAGAAGTGCAAGAAGTGCACATGAAGAACTCTATGTTGAGTTCAAAGAGAAACAGAGTTATTGAATACTCTATAGAAGGAAAAGCTATGCAAGGTGTGCATAGAGCAAAGAGAATGCCAGGAGGTCGAGAAGAATTTTTTTTCAAGAAATCCTTCCATCTGAGTTATCGAAATCTCGAGAACGCAAGGAGTGTGTGGGAAGTCGAAATCCTTTAAGGATCAAGCTCAGAAGGGATAACACTTTTCATAAGTGTTGATGAGATCCAAGAGTCTGACTCGTAGGAGGAGAAAAGGTCAAAACCTTTGGAGACTAAGTAAATCGAAAAGCTCAGAAGATATAACGTAAGGAGTGCGTAGAAAACAGACTTATTCTAATTCCTAAAGCTCAGAAGAGATAACGCTTTCAAGAGCATAAGCGAGACCCAAGATATTCGGGTTCATCGCAGTAGAAAGTTCAAAGGTCGAAGCCTTTCAACACTGAAAAAATATTCTAAGGCAGAAGAAGTCAATATGTCAAGAGGAGGAGCGACAACAACCATCTGATTGGTTGTGGAAAGGAACCTAGACCATTAGGTCTACGTCTAGTGAACCAAGGAGAGCACAGAGGAGGAGAACGGATCCCACCCGTTGGATTAGAGCACAGAGTATCAACAATCGTTGGATTCAGACGGAAGTGCACGATCCTTAACGTTGTGTACACGCAGGAGGGTGGACTTGCTAAAATTTTCGAAGTACCGAAGTCATTTGGGACCGTCCATCATCTAGGAGGACGCATGGTGGAAATCCATGAATTTCAGGGGAAGACGCTCAGGAGGAACGAGTGCTCAGAATTTTGAAAAATTTCGAAGTCCGAAGAGCCGGAGGGAATTTGAACCGTCAGATTCAGAGGGACACACGTCGACAAGTCGTGAGATCAGGAGAAAAACGAGGATGAAATGTTGAAACATCCAAACCCCAAATAGCCGAAGAGCCGAGGGTCGTCGATCTGTGAGGAGATAGTTGTCAACAAATATGAGATTTCAGATAGATGCACTCTGGGAGAAATGAGTGTATAGGAGTTTGAAACTCCCGAAGTCCAAAGAGCCGAAGCGTCGAAGAGCAGAAGAGATGAAGAGCCGAAGTACCAGAGAGCTGAAGGCCCAAAGAGCCGAAGAGATCTGGACCATTAGATCCAGAGAGACACGTGGTGACAGATCACAAGCTTCAGATAACTTGCATTGGGGTTTTAGTTGAAAGTTGAAACTTCTGAAAATCGAAGACCCAAAGTGAATCTGGGTCGTCAGATTAAGAGGGAACATGGCATGAATGTGTGGACTCCGGGTAAAGACCCGAAGTAATCCTCGATCGCCAGATCAAGGGGGAGACACGTGTCAGTAGATTATCAACTCTGGATAAAATCCTTTGGAGGGAGGCAAGAGTTGAGATTCCTGAAGTCCAAAATTCCGAATTGATGAGAGCCATCGATGTGAAGGTGGACATGTGGCGCTAGATATAGGACTCAGGAGAAAAGCGGAGGAGGAAAGGTCTGAAGACCCGGAGAAGAGATCTCGATCATCAATCGAGAAGAGAATTAGAGGTTTGTTGATCTGGTTGAGGAGGCCAAAGTCCCGAAGTAGGAGCACGATTGGGGAGGATACGTGTCAGCAGATCTTCCACTCCGGAAGATAACCAGTCAACAGTAATGAGGGTTTGAGAATTGAGATTCCCAAAGGCCGGATTCACGAAGGGAATCCTCGCTGTATATTAAGAGGGACAAGTGTCGATAGATCTTCTACTCCGGAACATTATCACATAGGGAAAGACAAGAGTTTGAGATTCCCGAAGGCCGAATCCGCGGAGGAGATCCTGGCCGTAGGTTCAGGGAGATAGGTGGAAACAGATCGTTAAATCCAGAAGATTGGAGTACGAAGGAAAGCGAGGTTTGAGATTTCAAAACACCGAAGTTCAGAATCGCGAATAGATCGTATATGTTGATTTAGGAGGGGCAGATCTGGTCTGTGGATTTGGAAGGGGCAGCTTTGAAGTGTCAGCTCAGACATACCGTCAAGATCGGGAGATCGACGGTCCCATAGCATTTTCGAGGATTGAAGGTGCGTTTACTTTAACCGGTAATCGCGTGGTCATGTGAGGTCATCACCCAATGTCACATGCAAGGAAGGGGCTAGTGAAAAGGAGCTAATGCCCGTAAAATGAAGAGCACCCAGACAAAGGTCGCGGGTATCACATGACCTGCACCTTAGGAGGAAAAAGGGCCTGTGTAATATTGATTTGGGTTCAGAAGGGATCTCGAAGAGTCGATCTGACTCAGGAGAATTGAAATATCCAATGACCGGGAGGTCGCAGAACCCCAGGAGGGTAGGGGGGCTGCATCATTTGTGCATTGTCAATTTGCTAGGGAGATTCGATTATAAACAGTAATGTTATCTAATGGCAATAATAAATGGGAGAAGGATTCTCTAAAGATTTATTTTGAGTCTTGGTATAGTGATAAAACTATTAAAGCACAGATAGTTCTTCCCTGTCTTGTGAAGTGGGGGCTTTGACTCTCAATAAACCAAATGATATTCCAACGGAAATACCTTCTTCCTGCACAAGTGTCTCATAAGATTAGATGTTCCTATAGTGGGGAATGGAAACTTGAAAAGTTAAAGCCAACCCACATCCTTCAAAATCTGGTGATCGACAAATCCAAGTCCCAGGGTTTCATCGATGGTGCATGCCAATGAACTCTATGTATTTGTGGGGCAAGGGGGTGCATTGTTTATAAATGAAAACAACTATGTTTCTTTCAATTATGCAGCGAATTAGTGGAAAAATAATCTAGCATGATTTTATGCCTTATGGTTATTTTTAAATGTGCCGTGAATTGTGGGATTGATAGGCTTTTGGTAATGGGAGACTTAAAAAAATCCTCATGGAATAGGAAAATGGAAAAAATAAGATTGAAAATTTGGCTCTTCATCCAATCATCCACAAGGTTTCTAAAATAAAGGGACTTTTATCTAATAACCACTTTTACTCATACTTTTCGAGAATTCAATTCTCTATATCAAAATATGCTTTAGATATGTATGTTCGGACTATGCTGAGAACAAAATGAGATACAAACAACAATATATCAAAAACACAGAAATATAGTGAAACCCAACTTCTATTAATGAATAAAATAACAGAACATTGTAAAACACAAACTGGCTAGAATGTGGTAGCTTATCTTTGAAGAGAAAGAGATGTTGTCTACACTTCATTCACAACAAGCTTTACATCATAGTCCATTGCATGCTTAAAGGACCTCCTTCACTTCGACTATACGTGAGAGAGTGAGAGGAGAATAATTCCCATGATGCATGTGGGATAAATTGGTCCAACACTAAGACTTCCTCGAAGGTCACCCATCCTAGTACTACTATATCCCAAGCATGCTTAACTGGGGAGTTCTACTAGGATCTAGTGCATTAACAATGTAGTAATTACATTACATTACAAATAGAGATGACATTACATTACATTTCCCATCAAAAGGGTGAATACCATGGTTTATCAAAACTATAGGCTCGAAAACGTTGATTTAGTGGAGAAGGGGGATGGCCACCAAGATCCACCTGGATCAATCCTCCCCCCTCAGGAAGCAATGGTCCCCATTATGTCAAGTTCCCTAGTGAGATGGGGAAACATTTTTTGAATTTAAACTTTGGTGAGCTACTTGCTTTAATGAATTAGTTGTCCTGCTCGTACTTGGCCCGTGGAGGGATGTCATGAACATGTTGGTGGAGGTGTTGGATATGTTCAACAAATCTAGCTGCATGATCTACCTTGGTTTGAGTGTGGGAGGATTCTGTCGGTGAAGATGCAACAAGAAGATCTATATCAATGGGGGTTAATGGTTGGAACCCCAAGCACACCTGAAAAGGGTGATGGCCAATAGAGCTATGTTGAACATATGGAAGATTCTCATTCTTTGGAAGGGAGCATCTATAGATTGGACCATTGGGTAAGGGAGCACCAGGCACCACTTCAATGGAATGTGAGATGTGGTAGTGCAAAGGCACCCTCGTAGGTGAAGAATAAATATCTTCGTGCTCCTCTACAATCTTATCGACTTGATTCTACTGGATAGAAAGGTCTTGGGTTGAGGTTGTAGTGGTTACAATGACCTTATGTTCACCTTCTGACCAGATAGTGAAGAGGGAAAACTTTGTGGTCCGAGAGATTACTTTGCGACACTATTTTTTTGAGATCAATGAAGTGGTAGTAGTCATAACTACCTTTGGTAGCCTATAGAGTTGACCTCCCAGAGTAACAATGACACTACGAGGCCAAGACTCATAAACAACATGGCATTTCCACATATAAGGTTGTCCTAAAATAAAATCATAAAATTTGAGTGGGGCAAGATCACACAATACCTCATTTTTGAAGGGATTGATGTTGTAGGACATGCGACATTGTTGGTTGACGTAGATGTCTTGTCCTTGGCTCAACCATCTGATGTTGTATGGTTGGGGGTGTGGCATCGTTGGCAACTACAATATCTTGACAACCTCAGTTGAGATCATGTTCTTATGACTCCCGCTGTCAACAATGAAATGCAGTGGGGTCCCCTTTACTCACATCTGTGAGTGGAAGAGGTGCTCCCCCTCCATAGGCTCTTTTGGTTCTTCTGGTTGTATTTTTGATGGTAGTAGTGGGTTCTGCATCGATGATCCATTTCCCTTTATTGTTCTCTGAATCAGAGTCCGAGTCAAGTTCTGATTTTTTTTCTTTGAGCTCAACCACCAATGACTGTTTTGAGCGACATTCATCGGTTCTGTGCCAAGGGATTTTGTGGAACTTACATCACTTTCCGATGTCTTTCTTAGACTTCCCATCACCCTTCTTAGTTGGTTACTTGGACTAATTTTCTTGATATTGAATCTTTTGGATTTGTCCTTTGTTCTATGAGTTAGGGTTGCATTTTCCATGCTTCTATTGTGGTGTATTTGCAAACCCGAATTCCTGCTTACTCCACTGCTTGAATTTCTGCTCAATTTTGACTGCATGTCAATAAGTGGCTCCTAGTGAGGAGATTTCCAAGAAATCCATCTATGTTTGAATGTACCTATGTAGACCATTGTCGTACTTGAAAACCAGGTGTCACTAGAAGTCTTTGATACCCAACTTTGAGCTCAAGGTATGAAAGATGTTAGTGTACTCTGACATTATCTAGTCTCTTTTCTAACACGGATTCGCCCATCTCATGTACTAGTCATCATAGTTTCCGACAGGGTAGAATTCCTCCTCGAGGGCATATACAAAGGCTGCCTAAGTGGGTTCTCTCTTGAATGGCGTAGATTCATCCACTGTGTAACTCTCATAGTAACCTTCCCACCAAGCTCTGACATGGGGAAGGGCAACTTTAAGGAACATGAAGGTGATATTTTCGCTCTTAGAAACTTTATACAGCCTGAGTGGGCCTAATGGTTAATAACATGTGTTTCCTCTTAAGTGGTCATAGGTTCAAATCCAAAGGGGGTAGGCTATGTATACCTTCGTAGACATTACTAGTCAAATCGCTGGGTGGAGGGGGGTCCCTTGTTCCACAAACAAGGGGGTCTCATACACCAATTTGGTGTGTTGGCTTGGCTGTGACCTTAAAAATAGATTATTATTATTATTAGCTTTCTAGAAGATTCAACCATTTTTCTAGAGAATCTGCATCTATCTCACCTTCGAATAAGGGGATATCAAATTTGACTTTTACCTTGAAGGGCATTGCACCTCCGAAATGACTGCTTGTCGAAGATGCCTCAACCATCATCGGTAGTGTTGGAGGATCTGAGCAAATTTGTCCATCATCTTGTTCCTCTGTCACGTAAGGGCTTCCTCGAACAACTTCTTGAAAGGTTCTCCTTTTTTGTCATCTCTCTTTTCTTCCGCCATGGGAGGTTGCTTGGGATGGAGAGAGTGATTTTCCTCAAGAAAAACTAGCTCGAGACCCAACTCTTTATACCCTGAACTCGTAGGGGACATGCACTCAGAAATGATAAGGATTAAATTTCTTCGATACCACTGATCTGAACTATGATGAGAACGAAATGAGATACAAACGAAAATATAGCAGAAACACATAAATAAAGTGAAACCCAACTTCTATTAATGAATAAAATAACATAACAATGTAGAACACAAACTGGCTAGAATGGGGTAGCTTATCTCTAAAGAGAAAGAGATGCCAACCATGCTCATTCACAATAATCATTACATCACAATCCATTGCATGCTCAAAGGACCTCCTTCACCTTGATTATATATGAGAGAGTGAAAGGAGAATAATTCCCATGATGCATGTGGGATAAATTGTTGTAAGTTTACAAAATTCCATAGGCATGTAAAATACTAGGACCTCCCGAGAGGTCACCCATCCCAATACTACTCTATCCCAAGCGCACTTAATTGGGGATTTCTAATGGGATCTGGTGCATTAACATTGTATGCATTATGCTACATTACAAATGGAGACAAAATTACCTTATATTCCCCATCAAAAGGGTGAATATCATGATTTGTCAAAACCACAAGAATATAAACATTGATTTAGTGGAGAAGGTGGATGGCCACCAAGATCTACCTGGATCAATGCAAGAGGGGTTTTTATCAGAACAAAAATTCAAGGATGGAATTTCTTGTCCAACTTCTATCATCTCTTTTTACCAATTTGATACATAGGATACAACTTTAGTTGATTATGATTTTTAAGTCTAGTCTCTAGTCTTTTTACAGTTTTGGTTGTTAGCATGAAATGCATGAATACTTTACTGATGTATTTTTAATATGTGCTTTAAGCACAATTTGGAGAACTCAAAGTTTCTCAAGATGACTGTAATTATGTTAGTTTTTCTTTGGACTTCTGTGAGGGAAACTTCTTGTAGTTTTTTGCCTCTTGTGGGTTTTATAGATAGTACTGTGCTAGGACTCTAAAAGTTTCAATTAGACACGATGATGTGTACTTTGATTTCAACTTTGAAATATCAAATATAATGTTTTTTCATGGAAAAAAAAAATAAAATATTTAGAAGAACATTCACTTGCACAATATATTATAGTACTTTTTTTTGAAGGAAATTTTTGTGGCATTCTCTTGTCTTCCTTGGAATATTTAGATGGAGGATGGTGTCAAATGTTAGCCACAACATTAGTTGGAAATCTCAAGTGACTCGATTGGATTGGAAATTGTGACTTCCCCATTGGCAACATGTCTTTGACTTATGGTCCAACTGATTGAACAAACCCTTAGGGCTATAATATATTATAGTTTACTAGTTACAATAAAATAGTTTTAAAAAAAGGTTATAAGGTTTATGTTGAGCAAAGCTT
>JASDQU010103374.1:699059-711152 GCA_032191745.1 Picea mariana | reverse complement strand
TGGTTGCAGAATATCTTCTATTATTGGTATGGAATCTACTGGGATTTCCTCTGGTGACGAGATTTCGTCAATATCGACGATCTATGGAGGTTGCTTCTTGTTTTCTTCCAGTGGCCCTCGTGACCTAGTCTGAACCATGGTTGATTTGGCTGTTTGGCTTAGTTCTGCGAGCTTCGGTGGTGCCATAATGGTGTCTGTCGAATGTTTGCTGAGTTTGAATGGCTTCAGTGAGCTCTGTGGTTTCGCTCAGTTTGTTCTAGCTGCTATTGCTCTTTTTCTATTCTCCTTTCACGAATAGACTAACTTCTTATGTTCTCGTGTGTTGTATGGGCTCGTCATGAATCTTGTCGAGGACACTTCCTCCATTATGCGATTAATGAAACATAACTATGGGTTTAATGCATCTGCAACAGTTTCGTACTTTCCATTACGCCTACTCTGCCATCTACAGTTGGCACGTTTAATGTGACATCCCATTCGTCCTTGCCTTTCTTTAACTTTGCCTCATGCTATCCTGTCAACCTTCTTTTTACGACTTCCCTTTTCCCTCTTGTTTCCTTTTTCGGTATGGATGTTATCATTTTTATTCTTTTTTTTATTGCACGGTGGGTAGTCGACTGTCCTTGTATAGTTTCAGTCGGCCCCCATTGATCATTCCTCTGAGGTCTGCGCCTACTATATATATTAACTGTACAACTCCTCCATCCATAACAGATTTTACCTCGTATGGTCCTAGCCAATGCATTTTCATATTTCTTGGGTGCTGCAACGATTTATTATCGTAGAGAAATACTAGATCTCCTTCCTTGAATGTATTCCTCTTGATGTGGCAGTCGTGCCAATCTTTGTCTCTTTCTTTATGTAGTTGTTGGTGGAATCCTGCCAAGATTCGGTCTTCCTCCATCGACAGTAACCGATTCATTCTTTCCTATACTACGCCTCGTTCTGTCATGTGTGTGATAGCTTCTACACGTAGATTGGGTATTAAAAATTCTAAGGGCACTACTGCTTCTTGACCATAGACTAGTTTAAATGGTGTGTGGCCAATCATCTTTTTGCATGTGGTTCTATACGCCCATAGTACTGCTAGTACCTTGAGATCCCAATCGTCGTTGTTGACGTTACATATCTTTGTCAAGGCGTTCTCTAGAATTTTGTTGAAGGCTTCTACTGTGCCATTTTCTTGTGGATGGTACGGTGTGATTTTTTGGTGATGAACTTCAAACTCTTCGAGCATTTCTCAGATGGTGTTGTTTATGAAGTGCATTCCTTGGTCGCACATAAAAATTCTTGGGCACCCAAATCTAGTAATTACCTGTTCAAACAGAAAGTGTGTAGCTATCTATGCGTTGCAATCTTTTACTGGTGCGGCTTCCACCCATCTTGTTAGGTATTACGTCGTGGTGATAATATATCTCACCCTCGTTCTTTTGGCTGGTGGGTTAATGGGTCCCACAAAGTCTATCGCCCATTTTTCGAATGCCTGAAGTGTCACTTGCGGTCGTAGTGACATCTCGTCCCTTCTATTGGGTTTGCCTACCCTTTGACAGACATCACATTGCTGACAATACTCTTTCAAGTCTCCGTGGATCGTTGGCCACCATAATCCTGCATGTAGTACCTTCTGTGTGGTATCTTTTCCTGCATAATGCCCTCCTGCTATTCCCTCGTGGGATTATGCTAAAATTTTTGGTCGTTCGTGATCTAGTACGTATCTTCGTAAGATGCTATCTGCGCCCATTTTGTATAGTTATCCTGCGATCAATTGATAGCCGGATGCACGAACTACTAGGTTCTTCTTCTATGCAGTGGTATATTCTTACGACGCAGTACCTGTGCTCAAGTACTGGATGATATCTGCAAAGTTATCGTCAACAATCTATATTGAGAATAGCTATGCATCTGGAAAGTTGTCTTCTAAATTCGTTGGTTCCTCTCCATTTGTGACCCTCGATAGGTGTTCAGGTCCTGCATTTAGTTTTCCTAGTTTAACTATTAGCTCAAAGTCAAATTGTTGAAATAACAATAAGCATCGACAAATTCTTCCCCTCAACACTGGCTTGTTGACTAGGTATTTCAGGGCTGAATGATCTGTGAACATCTTAAAGTGTTTTCCCAATAGGTAATGTCTATATTTCTGTAGTGCTTAAAGCATAGCTAGGCCTTCTCTTTCTGTCGTGTTATAATTCTATTCTAAGTCTGATAGTTTTCTACTGGAGAACGCTAACGAGTGATCCAAGTCTCCTACTCCTGGTTACGCTAAGATAGCTCCAAGTGCTATTGTTGATGCATCTACATGTACATGGAATGTCTTTTCCCAATCTGGAAATACTAATATAGGTGCAGTAACCATTTTTTCCTTCAAGGTATCCAGACCGTGTTGACATTCATCATTCCATTGGTACTTTGTATCTTTTCTCAACAATTTTTCCATTGGTGTTGTGATCTGCGCATAGCCTTTGATAAATTTCCTGTAGTATCCTGTGTTTCGTAACGTTGCTCTTAGTTGGCAGACTGTTTTTGGTGCTGGTAGATTAACAATGACTGCGATTTTGGCCGGATCCACTAGCAAACCCTGTTTGCATATTATGTGTCCCAATAGTATCCCAAATGGTGTTCCAAATATGCATTTCTTGATATTCAGTGATATCTGACACTATTTGCATCGTTCTAGCATTAGTCGTAAAACTTCCACATGGTTTTTTAGTAAGCTATACACTATCCAATCATCCAGGTATACTTCGAGGAATTGATGGATGAATTCCTTAAATGCTAGGATGACCACTCTAGAAAATATCTCAGGTGCATTCTTCAGTCCGAATGACATGACTGTGTATTGATAAGATCCCCATTCCGTCGCGAACATGGTCTTGTGTCTATCCTTCTGTGCTATCTTAATCTGATGATATCCTAAGAATCCATCAGTGAATGAATAGGATTTGTGGCCTCCTACGTTCTCGAGTACTTCATCCGTGAATGGTGTGGGAAATGGGTCATGTAGGCATGCATTGTTCAACTTCCTCAAGTCGATGCATATCCTGATCCCTCTTCCCTATTTCTTGTCCTGTACTACCATCGGGCTTATCCATTCTAATTCTTCGACTGGTTTGATGATGCCGGCCTCGAGCATCCTGTTGATATCATCTTTAAATTTCTATTTATATATGGGGTTCAATCTATATGGTCATTGTTTAATGGGTCTCGCATCAGATCTGAGTGGTATCTTCATTTCTCCTAATTCTCCGGCTATGCCTTTCATCTTTGTAAAGGTTGTGGGAAAAAGGTCACTGTATTCGCGCAACGATTCTATGATGCTTTCTAGTGTCTGTTCATCCCAGTAATCTCCAATGCTGACCATTTTGGGCTTCTCGACAGTCCCTATGTTAACCTTCTTTATCTTGATTGGTGTAGATGTGACCTCTGAATCTAAGGGTGGTCCTTCCACATCTCTCTCGCCTTCAACTTCTTCGATCTGGATATCGCGTGAACCATCTTCATCCAGGGCTTCCTCCTGCATGTGCTATCATGATAGTAGATCATTGACTGTCTTCTTATTCCACTGTTGTACCTCTGTGATAGATTCTACTTCCAGTTCTTCCATGAATATGACGTTTCTAATCTGTTTCAGGGCCGTGTCTATGTTGGGGTTCTCATGCTCGAATGAGAAAGTGATTGTAAAGTTCTGTTGGAGTGTCGCCCATGTCTTGGTTCCTTTGTGCATTTCCTGGTCTGCATACCAATTCGCTGGTATTCCCTCTAAAGTATGAATGAAGTGGTGAGACCATTCTTCAGGTGGCGTCATTTTCCACAACGTTTTTCACGCCTCTAAGTGTTCTGCTGGTGTTCCTAGTCCATCATATTTCCGTCGGTTGTTCCATATCTGTTCTGTGCCAAAACTTATGCACATTAATTGTTTGCATTTGTACCAATCTGTGATAGTTTCTTTGTGTGCACCCCACCATCTTGTGGGTGTATCCTTTAGTGCTAAATCTAGTGCTAGCAATCTATGGTTTTCTAATACTTCGTCTTCATATTGTGTCAAGAAAGTTTCCAAATCATTTAGCCCATGAAAACTGGGTGGTTCTCTGATTTCTATGCCAATCCATCTTACTGAACAGTCTATTATGGCACACCTTCTCATGGATACTTCGTGTAGTCTTTGCTGCTAGTTTTCTAACCTGGTGTCTAAGTCTGTTGTACATGAAGTAATGCTCCGCCAACTGAGTACCCCGTCTACAGTTGGGTTTATATAGTCCGCATCGTGTGCAGTTGTTCTGTACAACTGACCAATCTCTTCTAAATCTAGACAAGTGGGTTCTACGAACCTCTCACCTTCTGATGGGTCGAGTGGGGCTATGACCCTGTAGTCCCCCGACTCAAATATCAATTTTCTGGTTTTTAAGTTAATGATGGCTTGGTTGTCGAATGCCCAATCCAGTAAAAGTAGCGCCAGGTAATGTGTTGTTCCGTCTACTATTTCGATGACTTCAAAGTCTTCCTTAGTGCGCACACCATCCAGATCTACCGTCGCTCCTTTCAGTCTACCTATTGGTAGGACTCTATGTTGATTTGCTAGCTTTAATTGAATAGTTGAGTATCCCAGTGTAGGTTCTCCCATGCATCTCCATATAGCTTTTGGTAGTACATTCACTTTGGATCCTAGATCTAGTATAATATCTCCCATATTGAAATCTCCAATGTTAGCATTTAGTCTAAATTCCTTACTTGTTTTTCTTCTTGTGTGTAGGTGGTTGACAATTTTCAATTCTGTCTTATGTTCTAGGATGTTTTGCAATATTTTGATAGATGAAGGATCACTTAACATTATGATGCATGATTGAAAAAAGTATTTGATCGTACTTACTTGTTCCTTAGGTTGTATTCTATTGGTATGGTCCAATGATTGCGACATTTCGTATTCCAGAGTTTCCTTGCTCTGCTGTGCAGTCGACGCCATGTCCTCCTTTTGGAATTCTTGTCGAGCATTTGTAAAGATCTCATTCTCCTTATGCACGTCGAACTGCTTCTTGGGTTCAATGTTCTTCTTTACCTATTGGTTCTGCGCTGGTTCCTATTGAACTGCGTCATTTCCTATTTTCGTTCCTCCTCGAGTGACTATGTTGATGTTCTGTCTGTCATCCCTTGCTTCAGCTGAAATCCATTGAACATTCTAGTTATTTTGATTCCTTTTTTCCTATATCTTTATAAGTAATGTCAGACATTCCTTTGTATCGTGGTCCGATGCGCGACAATACATACAAGTTGTTGGTGGCAGTGGACACTCCCGTGCGTAATGTCTTGGTTGTAATTGTGACATGTAACAGGTCCTCTACCACGTCCGAAACCTCCTCTGGATCGTCCTGCTCCTCTATATCCTACGTGATCACCTCGCAGCATGTTATACTGTGGTCCCTAATTATACTGCATGTCATCGTACTGGGGATGTGTCGGGTTGTACTATGGCTGTGCGTTATTGTACGGCTGTGGTGCAGTGTTATAATGCTGCTGCACGGTGTTGTATGGAGTTGGGGCTTGAATAAACTGTGGTTTTTCTTGCCCAATCATCATTTTTGCCTGTACCATGTATGCATCTAATGTTCTTTCCTGCATCGACTCCATAGTTTTGCAATCTTTGTCGTCATGGCCGACTGACTTGCAAAAGGTGTAATATGAATTCTTTGGAACTGTTTGGTATTTCTACATCATCGTGCAGTGGTAAGGGTCGTGACCTAGTTTATTGCATATTTCTCACCATAATCCTCCCTGTGGTAGTGGGTTTGGCATCCCTGTCGCCATACACTGTGAAAATGTTGGGCATTCATTGTTATGGTGTTGTTCCATCTTGCAGGTAGTGCTCCAAACTGCTTCTCGTTTGTCCTTGTTCTTATTCTGGTCCAGCTAAAATGTTAAGTTCTTCAGATCCTCTTTCAGTTCTTCGATAGTTGGGTCCGTCTGTTGGTACTGATTCTCTTCCAATTGCAAGGCTACCTGCAGAGCCTCTACCTACATTTGAAAATTCTATTGTCGTAATGGATATTTTAAGTGTGGGAGTAGTGAGTTGACAAACAAGTGTTGATGCTGCATATCGGTCATAAGGTATTTTAACTTTCCTTTTAATCGCTTAAATCTTTGATCAATCTCCCATATCGATTCTCTTGGTTTTTGTCTTATTTCAATCATATCATTCATGTATTGATCCTCTAAGATTGGCTTATGGAACTCATTGATCAATAGTTTCTTAATGTCATCCAGTGTCCTTGTCATCCCGGGAACACTGTTCGAGTCTAGACTCATGTACCGGTCTAGTGCACGGTCTCTTAGTGTGATCACTAGCTGCGTGAGTTTGGTGTCTTCATCATTGATCTGCTTTTATTCCCAGATATTTGCGCAAATGAACAAATTCTTCTCAGGTTCTTCTGTTGCTTCTCCTCAAAACAATGGTAATCTAATAGTAGGATCGTGTTCTGCCATTCCAAATACTGAGCTACTCCCTCCTCCGCGTGGTGTAGATACTTGACTAAGGTTGTCTGAAATGGCTCCTCTAGTTTTTTCTCCTTGTGTAGATGTAATTCCTGTTGTCAGACTTCCTCTGAACTTTGGTTGTTTAAACGGTGGTGTTCTCTTTGGTGTATTGGTCGCACATGGGTTTATGGGTTCCACACTAATATTAATATTGAAGGGATGACTGTCTTATCCTTATGTTCTTGGGCCTCTTGTTTTCCTCTCATATGCGGCGTGCAGGATTTCTTCAATCTTCTCCATAGCCTGAAGATACTCTACCTCTTCCTCATCACTGGCCAAGCCTTCCCTCTCAGCTACGATTCTCTTCTTGGCATTCACCTTATATTGGTAGGGTGCTCCACTACGTGTCATTCTTGATGACGCCAATATCCACTTGATCTGGTCGTTATCCATCAAGATTGGGTCCAAGGGTTCCTCCTCCTTATTCTCTGTATCCTACCCTCCTTCCATTCCTCCTCTCATTGTCAGTGCTTCCCCCCTTCCCCCATGCACGCAGGGAAGTCTAGTTGTCTGATTCCATTGCCATTACACCTTTGTTATATAGCATTATCTTGATAGAAGTATACAATGATCGAATGTACCTTCCTCTGGGTCCTTGTAGGAACTCTTGCTCGGCTGCGCTGTATGACTTTGCTGTGTCTATTGCAAATTCTGTGATAAATCCTGCCACAATACTGTCAAGCCAAAAGTCTACTACGTGGGTGAATTTGTTGTTCACCTGCTGCAATTGTTGGATATGTACTGGAGTCCAATATAGTTGTCAAATCCGGTTTGTCACGTGGTTATCCTTTAACCTTAAGATCCACTCCTGTAGTAGATGCAAAAAATCACAGAAAAAGACTTTGTGTAAACCCGTAAATACGTATTTATCTAGGTATTTACGCGGTGTGATCCTAGGGTTTATATTGTCTTTCTGTGCAAACTCTATCTCTTTAGTTCTCAACCAACCCTCAATTTCTTCTCTCGTGGGGTTCCAAGGTCACAACATCCCCTTCTAACGACTCATTTCTCTTTTGTTCCACTCCTCCAGTTCTTATTCATTCCATCTCATATACTCAGTGCTTTCTTGTTCCTCTTAACACGACAACATAACCATTTGTTGGTTTACTATTTCCCTTCTCGGGTTATCTGAGTTATTGACCGAGGGTTCATGTCATTTTAGGTTCCAACAAAGCCTCTTAAACTATCGTCCCTCCTGGTAAACCAGAAGGAAACACAACACCCAGAAAGTACTGCGCAGTCTCACCCGAGATATATTTAAATGGGTGGCTATAAGACTTAGGTGTTTACAACCTAGGATAGAGTAGGGGATAGGGGTTTCTTGATTAAGGCCAGATACCATGAGCTGTAAGGGAAACTACTTATTCCTTGGAGTCGCATACATATATCCCACAGTGTAATTTAAGCAAAGTATAAACAGATTCATAACAATGTATTAACTCATTCATCAAACTTAAACATTAATTGTTGGAAGAAAGAAGAGACATGCATACATTCAACATATTACATGAGTATTATCATGGTTCACCCCCTCCTGGGATACATCCAAAAATATTTGTCTCTTGTCTCTTGTATTATTATAGTTCTGCATTTCCGGCGCCTCGCGCTTACAATTCTCCACAAAACTGGGTAAAATCTAGGGGAGGCGATCTAGATTGCACCAAGCTCCATAGCCTGTGGTCTAATCCTCAGATCTACCTTCCCTCATATCTCCTTTGTTCAACATCTTACAAAATCGATTCATATAGCTAAAACCATTACATGTCGCCTATGCTCATGCGTAGTTACAGTCTCCAAAACTTAACTCGAAAACCTAACTCTCGACTCTCGACTCTCAACTACAAATACAATATCATTCATCCACCACCATAATCAAAACAACAACAACCACTATATGATACTTTCATATCTATATTTATACATTTCAGACTCTTCAACCATTTACAAAATATTATCAAAACCCTAACACTTCTTACATTAGGTCTTTCTCCCATGCGTATGTTGTTCTTCCTCCAGTTGTCGCTTTCCTTTGTGCACGTTTTCTTGCATGCACACGTGTTGTTCTTTTGCCAGTTGTTACTTCAATTTTCTTCATGCTTTCTTTCCCATGATCGTTTTTATTTCCTCTTCGGCCTGGTGCCAACAATAATGTAGATATGATATTTGGCTATGGCCAAGCGATGTAATATGTGAATTATATTTCTAAATTTAATAAATAAAATGTGATTTCAGTTGTCGGGGGACATTGAGAAAGATGGGGGCCGAATAATCCATAAGAGAGGGGAGAGTATAAGAGAATTTCTAAGAGAGGTGTCCAAGGGGGAATTACCCATGTTTATTAATTCAACCCACTTCCTAAAATTACTATTGGTATATGAAACTTTTAATTTCTGATTGAGTGTTCCCATCATTGAATACATGTAAGAGGGTGGGTGTGAGAAATAACATCTCATAGTTATTGGGAGCACGAGGCTGAGTACAATCATCTTGTGGAAGAGTGTAATTCAAGTAAGAAATAAATAGAGGAAATTTGTATGGGAAAAGGGGAGGAGAATGAGATAGTCACATTTTTTCATGGAGAGTAGTTTTTGCATGCAGATTTTGGGATAACAAGGGAGAGAAGAGTGTTGGAACTTGGAGGAAAAAATGATGGATATGTTAGTAGCTATTCATAGCCATTGAATATTGAAAAATAAATTTGTTAGGATTTCATAAGAACCAATTTTTCATTCCAGAAGAGTGAACTCATGTGTGTGAGTTGAATTGGAGAAACAAGCTTGTTGTTGTTTTGTTTCCTGGTAGTTTTCCTAACAATGAGTTCCCTTGAGTTCCCAGTAGTGATATTCTTGGTTACCTATGCTATAGAGAACCTAATAAATGAATGTGACATCCAATGTACTGAGAGAAGTGAAGGGGTACATTCCTTGGGTTAAGTAGGTCAAGAGGAAGACAACCGGTGGAAATTGGGATAGTTGGAGGAGAATACCAACGGTTTGTGGGATATCTAAGCCATGAATGGACTGTGAGAGACACCGCTATTTGTGGACTCTTATCCCCATATTGGGGGTGACTTGGTATTGAGATATAAAACAAAAATTATATGGTTGGGTGAAATGTCTATCCAAAGCAGGTGGTTGCACAACTATTTTAAAATATAAGTGTTTATGTGTTTCTTCTGAGTTATATTATGAGTTTAACTATTGTGTATTAGCTATGTGAATGTGAATGATTTATCTGTTGTTGTAGCAAGTGATTAGTTACATTCACGTGTTGTTTCATAATTCTATATATTCATTTAGATAATGGTTAAATATATATGATTAAGTAGTTGGTAAGCTACACTAATTTATTTAGCAGATTTTTATTTTTATTTTTATGTGTATTTTGCAAGCAATGGACCTCAGTAGAGATGGAAGACATTATAGATTGGTACCAAACTTCAAGGTTCAACAATGAGCTTGTATGGGCCCACATCCATGCAAATCTAGTATAAATTTGTTGTTGTAGAGTTTCACCTGTGACTGATTTGGGGAAAAATGGTGAAATTAGAGTGAAATCCTCAAATTTATGAGCAAATTTGAGTTTAAAATGGACTCATAACTATCTAAGAAGTGATCAAGGTGGCCAATCTATAGGTTGCAGAGTTGAATTCGACTTAGAAGGTAAAAAATTACATTTCAATGGAGGCTAAAGAAGTTAGGAGAATTTGAGGAAACGACGATCGAGATCACATTTGATTTCAAAATCAATGGCCCACATTCATTGTAGATTGACCAAAAACTTATAAGTTTTCAGATTTTTGAAAATGAAGTAGATCAACAAGCCAGATTCATTTTTTAAGGTGGGAAGAATGAAGCAGATCGATGGTCGAGATTCATTTTTGGAGGTTGGAAAAATGAAGCAAATCGATGGTCAAGATTCATTTTCAAAGTTTTGAAAAATGAAGGAGATCATTGGCCAAGATTCATTTTCATAGTTTTTCAAAATGAAGCAGATCGAATGCCAAGATTCATTTTTCAGGGGTTAGAAAAATGAAGTAGATTGGCGGTCAAGATTCATTTTAGGTGTTTTTTAAAATGAAGCATATTGATGGTTGAGATTCATTTTCATAGTTGTTCAAAATGAAGCATATCACTGGTCAAGATTCATTTTCAAAGTTTTGCAAAATGAAGTAGATCGATGATCGAGATCCATTTTCATAGGTTTGAAAAATAAAGTTGATCAACGATTGAGATAATTTTGACTTGGAGATCGACGGCCTAGATTCATCTTGGATTTTGGTTGAAAATAGCTAAGTGTCAAAATTCGATGAATTTATTGAGCATATTGAATTCGCAAAGAGAAATCACTGATCACCAATGGTTGGGTTGTAGAATCGGTGAGGTGTTTCAATCAACTAATAGAAATCACCGATCACGAATGGTCGGGTCGAGAAAATTGGAGGAGTGTTTTTGTGCATCCAGAAGAAATTGACAAAATATAATGAAAGAGAATGAGGATGCTTTGTCATGCCATGTGAGAATCCATGTGTCATGCCATGTGAGCATCCACATGTCATGCCATGTCAAACAAGTTAACATGTTAGCCTCCATGTTTCATGCCACATTAATCGGAGAAGATCCAGTTGTCAACGATTGGGTCGATGATTTTGGTGAAGTGTTTTATTGGCCAACATAAATTTTCGATTGCCAATGATTGGGTGAACAATATCGGGAATTGTTTTACATTTCCAATACAAAACATTGATTTTTGATGGGGTTTCAAATGTTTGTGAAATGGATTGTCCAGATTTCTCTCGAGTTGGCAATCAACAATGGAAATTCATCCATGGGATTGGGAAAAGTTTATTGGATAAATGGCAGGGATTACTACTGATTTTGAAATCAAGGACTCATATTAAAATATTTCTGTAAGAGTAAAACAATCAATTTTCTATGAAACTTTTCAGATTTCTAAAGGTCATCGACTTGCAGGGGCATTTTGAGGCCCTAAACAACATTTTTAGGTAGTCAAAATTGAGATAATTGTGTGTACCATCAGTACAAATAGTCTCTATTGCTTAAAATGAAAGGACTTAGAAAGATCTTTCTAATGAGATATTCTGAGTGCAAAACAATGTTAATATGAGAAATTTACAACTAAAACAATACAAGGTACATTTTTGGCACCAGTTTACTTCTAGAGGGAATAAATCCTTTCTCAAAGAATCATTTGGGGAAAAAGAGTAGTATATGGAAATACCATGGACTATAGAAGAAAAAAACACTTGTGTGCCCTCCTCTTTCTTCCTGTAGAAGGTTCATGATCCTCTGTTTATTTTGTCAAAGGAGATCATGGTCAATCATGGAGGATGATGCGGTACTGATTGTACCCAATGTTGGATTAATGAGAGGGGGGGTGAATCAGTAATAGAGCAATTATAATCCCTTTTAACCAAATAATCCAAGTGTTATATCAATGTATAATTATCATCCAACAATGAGCAATGAACAAATGAAAAATCATACCCATACACAATACACTAGTGTTTTACATAGAAACCCAAACCGAGAGAAAACCACATAATGCTTT
>JASDQU010103374.1:682349-698484 GCA_032191745.1 Picea mariana | reverse complement strand
ATGTGCTTACTTATGGATTATAGTATTTCTTTTATGGTTTATGAGTTCTATTTGATGGTTCACTGTTTGAATGCTTTCTCACAATGTAAGTAGGTTGGATTACTACATTTATATGTTCCGGATATGTTAATGTTTCTTGTGCAAGAATACGAATGAGTTTTGACTGCTCTATGGGTCCTCTTTGGTCTTCTCCCTACCCTTCCCTATCTACCTGTCTCAGCAGCTCTTCGGGTGAGACTTCTTCTCTTCAGAGGAGATGAAAATGCCAACACTCTAGACTAAATGTACCTTTTTTTGGTAACCTGAGAAGGACTCTGGTCTGATCAAATTTGCACCAACAGGTAGCATTGTTCCTTAAAAATATCCCTGAAGGAACCCCAAGTGAATGAAACTGTCAATAATGTGGATCCCTCTATTTCCTTTTTCTCACAGAAAGTATCCCACCAATATTTGACATGGGGGATGAACTAGATCTAGGGGAGGCAAACTATATCACACCAGGCTCCACAGCCTTCTGTCTAATCCTCAGATCTACCTTCCCTCGTATCTCCTTTGCTCAACAACCTACAAAATTAGTTCATACAACTAAAACCATTACATATCACCTACGCTCATGCATAGTTACAGTCTTCAAAACTTAACTCGAAAACCTAACTCTCGACTCTCGACTCTCAACAACAAATACAATATCATTCATCCACCACCATAATCAAAACAACAAAAAACACTTTATGATACTTTCGTATCTATATTTATACATTTCGGGCTCTTCAACCATTTACATAATATTATCAAAATCCTAACCCTTCTTACGTTAGGTCTTTTTCCCATGTGCATGTTGTTCTTCCTCCAGCTGTCGCTTTCCTTTGTGCATGATTTCTTGCATGCATACATGCTGTTCTTTTTCCAGTTGTTACTTCATTTTTCTACACTCCTTATTTCCCATGATCATTATTCTTTCCCCTTCGTCTTGGTGCCAACAAGCCCCCAACACTGACACGTGACTCGTCTCGAGTCACCTAATTGCTCTGTGCTTCCTCAATCTCCTTGGTGATTGTGTGAGATTGTTCCTGCAACTCTATCACTTTTGTCAATGCCTGTATGGTTTTCTCCTTGATGGTGTCAACTGTATGAGCTGCCACTTCCTCCGTCATCAGTCCTGCGCATTCTAGCTGAGTCTATGCTGTTTGTTTTTTGGCTTATTCTACTTGCGCAATTACTTCTGATACCCGTTCCTGCAATGGTTCTATTTGATCCTGACGTTCTTGTTTCTGTGTTTACGCAGTGATAAGTTTTGCCTATATCTTCTTCAAATCTTGCGTTTCCTTGAGTTTCTTTGGAATTGGTATGGTCTTATGTCACTTCTTGAGTTCTTGGATCGTTGCATTGATCCTCTCCTCCTCCTTGTCCCAGTGTTGGACCTGTGGATCCTCTTCCAACCTTGTCCAAAGTTGTGCTGCTTTATATAGAAGTCGGTTTCCGTGTTGACCTATTTTTCTAGCTCCTGTAGTTACATCGCTGCTTCCTGCTTCCTTTGCTCCTTCACTGCTGGTGGAGTTGTCGATCTAATCTGTCCGCGGAGGGTCTCGATCTCCTTCTGATACTGATCAATTGCCTGCACAATCTGGTCGATCATTTCTACGGCTGGGAGTTCATTTCCTTGCACAATAGCTAGGAGTTTCCCCAAAATTTATTCCACTGTGTGTTCTAGCTCGTTTCTGCGTTCTTTCTCCTCATGAGTTTCAGATTTAGCCCGTGCACAAACTGTTTCCAGCGCTTCTTGCTTCTTTGTTGCTTGATGTAGCTCAACTAAGTTTTTATGTGCTCGAGACTGCATCTTGTGGTCGACACTAACCTGTAGTTTTTGTAATTCTCTTGATGGAATCTGTGTCAAGACCAATTGGATATGATCCAAATCCTTCATCAGTGTCTGTCCCACAATTTCATCCATTCGTATCATGGTAGGCTTTATGTAGACTGTGGAATGTGCATGTGGCATCAGAACAACTGGGTCACGTTCTTATACCTCCACCCTTTATGTGGTCTGTGTGGTCGATGAATCTATGCCTCTACTACTACTCGTGATCTGGGCTTCCCCGAATTTCTTAAGGAGTTGTTCCATTTTTGTCAGATCCTTTCGCAGTTTATCCCTGTGGTGTGCGACATGATCGAAATCCTCTACCAGGTAATCTTGGACCATTCTAGCAATCATCTCTCTGTCATCCTCCGTGATTGTATAGTCTAGTGGTGCTCGCCGTGCCTTCATTTTCTTGCGCGCACCTGCTTCCTGTACCGTTGGTCTCTTAGTTCCCCCTGGTTCCTGTGTGATGGGGTTCGATGTGGTTTCCCATGCTCCCTCAGCTGGTTTCCATTTTCAATTGGTTGGCTGAGTGGTTTTTGTCCTCCTCTTCTGGGTCCCTGGCTGCTCTGAGCCGTCGTTTACCTGAGTCGACTTTGTTTGTCTCGTTATTCATTTCTTGGGTACTGGGATTTGTGGAGGCTATGTTTCCACTTGCACAACCCCTCCTTCTGTTGTTTGTCTCGGTACTTCTATGGGTATTGTTGGAATCCTCCATTCATCAGACCATTCTCTGATGATCATGTCGATATCACCCTCGGTGATGCAGTAGCGCATATGTAGCCACTGTTTATCTGGGTCCTAGTATCCACATGGCTTGTTGCCTAGCCCAAAAATTGGCAATGCCCCCGTATCGTGCGACAACCTCTAGTGTTATTCTCCATGCTCAACTGATGGCTTCCTGTATCTCCTGTAGGTAAGATTTTAATATGATTCCATTCTCTCTCTTATGCTTGGCTAGTGGCGCGGATCTCAGGACACGATATCTTGCTCCTCTTGGCTGTAGTGTGGTACAAAAGATGGCGTGTTCTGGTTCTCGCCACCCCATGAAAGCTATGAGAGTGATCAAACATGAGTAATGAAATTCCGTACCTACGTCCTGCGCGTCTCTGCAATCTACTTGGAACAATTTTGATAGGTATGGCACCCAGCTCATGAAGGTGCCTTCTACGCACTGAGCTGCAACAACAATGACTTCTGTCGGTACTTCGTCTTTGCGACACTTTCTTAGTAGTTTGCAGGATAAGATCTTTGTGCCCAATTGTGTCGCAACATTGTTGATCCATTTAATTATAATGCCTCTTGTTCCCCTATCGGTGCCATATTTTTTCTTCATTTATTTTGCCAATGTTTTTTCCTTGGACTTATTGTCTAGAATCAGTGTGGGATCCATACCCTCGGTGGGTAGGCCTGTTATCTGTGTGATAAGTTCGACAGTTATGGGGATGGGTTTGTCCAGCCATATATCCCCTCCATGCATAAATGCTAATAGTTTCTTGACACATGCCGTCACATATTGGCCTCTGCCAAAGTGTGGTATCTTCAACAACCCTAGAATTCCTGTTCTATCCAGTCTAGTGGCCCACTGGTGTGGATGAGTGATGGTTTCTCTGATTTGGTTCACGACTATTTTCTACATAAATACCTGTGGTGCAATCTCTGGATATTTTATAGATCATTGACTGTCTTCTTATTCCGCTGTTGTACCTCTGTGATAGATTCTACTTCCGGTTCTTCCATGAATATGACGTTTCTAATCTGTTTCAGGGTCGCGTCTATGTTGGGGTTCTCATGCTCAAATGAGAAAGTGACTGTAAAGTTCTGTTGGAGTGTCGCCCATGTCTTGGTTCCTTTGTGCATTTCCTGGTCTGCATACCAATTCGCTGGTATGCCCTCTAAAGTATGAATGAAGTGGTGAGACCATTCTTCTGGCGGCATCATTTTCCACAGCGTTTTTCACGCCTCTAAGTGTTCTTCTAGTGTTCCTAGTCCATCATATTTCTGTCGGTTGTTCCATATCTGTTTTGCGCCAAACCTTATGCACATTAATTGTTTGCATTGGTACCAATCTGTGATAGTTTCTTTGTGTGCACCCCACCATCTTGTGGGTGTAGCCTTTAGTGCTAAATCTAGTGCTAGCAATCATGGTTTTCTAATACTTCATCTTCATATTGTGTCAAGAAAGTTTCCAAATCGTTTAGCCCGTGAAAACTGG
Source organism: Picea mariana (assembly GCA_032191745.1). NCBI lineage: Eukaryota > Viridiplantae > Streptophyta > Pinopsida > Pinales > Pinaceae > Picea > Picea mariana. The sequence goes on along the minus strand of JASDQU010103374.1, from coordinate 694,411 downwards.
GTGGTTCTCTGATTTCTATGCCAATCCATCTTACTGAGCGGTCTATTATGGCACACCTTCTCATGGATACTTCGTGTAGTCTTTGCTGCCAGTTTTCTAACCCGGTGTCTAAGTCTGCTGTACATGAAGTAATTCTCTGCCAACTGAGTACCCCGTCTATAGTTGGGTTTATATAGTCCGCATCGCGTGCAGTTGTTCTGTACAACTGACCAATCTCTTCTAAATCTAGACAAGTGGGTTCTACGAACCTCTCACCTTCTGATGGGTCGAGTGGGGCTATGACCCTGTAGTCCCCCGACTCAAATATCAATTTTCTGGTTTTTAAATTAATGATGGCTTGGTTGTCGAATGCCCAATCCAGACAAAGTAGCGCCAGGTAATGTGTTGTTCCATCTACTATTTCGATGACTTCAAAGTCTTCCTTAGTGCGCACACCATCTTGATCTACCGTCACTCCTTTCAGTCTACCTATTGGTAGGAATCTATGTTGATTTAGCTTTAATTGAATAGTTGAGTATCCCAGTGTAGGTTCTCCCATGCATGTCCATATATCTTTTGGTAGTACATTCACTTTGGATCCTAGATCTAGTATAATATCTCCCATATTGAAATCTCCAATGTTAGCATTTAGTCTAAATTCCCTACTTGTTTTTCTTCTTGTGTGTAGGTGGTTGACAATTTTCAATTTTGTCTTATGTTCTAGGATGTTTTGCAATATTTTGACAGATGAAGGATCACTTAACATTTTGATGCATGATTGCAAAAAGTATTTGATCGTACTTACTTGTTCCTTAGGTTGTATTCTATTGGTATGGTCCAATGATTGCGACATTTCGTATTCCAGAGTTTCCTTGCTTTGCTGTGCAGTCGACGCCATGTCCTCCTTTTGGAATTCTTGTCAGGCTTCTGTAAAGATCTCCTTCTCCTTATGCACGTCGAACTGCTTCTTGGGTTCAATGTTCTTCTTTACCCATTGGTTCTGCGCTGGTTCCTATCGAACTGCGTCATTTCCTATTTTCGTTCCTCCTCGAGTGACTATGTTGATGTTCCGTCTGTCATCCCTTGCTTTGGCTGAAATCCATTGAACATTCTGGTTATTTTGATTCTTTTTTTCCTATATCTTTATAAGTAATGTCAGAAATTCCTCTGTATCATGGTCCGATGCGCAACAATACATACAAGTCATTGGTGGCAGTGGACACTCCCGTGCGTAATGTCCTGGTTGCTAGCAATTGTGACATGTAACAAGTCCTCTACCATGTCCGAAACCTCCTCTGGATCGTCCTGCTCCTCTATATCCCGCGCTATCACCTCGCGGCATGTTATACTGTGGTCCCTAATTATACTGCACGTCATCGTACAGGGGATGTGTCGGGTTGTACTATGGCTGTGCGTTATTGTATGGCTACGATGTAGTATTATAATGCTGCTGCGTGGTGTTGTATGGAGCTGGGGCTTGAGTAAACTGTGGTTTTGCTTGCCCAGTCATCATTTCTGCCTGTACCCTGTATGCGTCTAATGTTGTTTCCCGCATCGACTCCATAGTTCTTCAATCTTTGTCGTCATGGCTGAATGACTTGCAAAAGGTGTAATATGAGTTCTTTGGAACTGTTTGGTATTTCTGCATCATCGTGCAGTGGTAAGGGTCATGACCTAGTTTATTGCATATTTATCACCTTAATCCTCCCCGTGGTAGTGGGTTTGGCATCCCTGTCGCCATACACTATGCGAATGTTGGGCATTCATTGTTATGGTTCGTTCCATCCTGTAGGTAGTGCTCCAAACTGCTTCTCGTTTGTCTTTGTTCTTATTCTGGTTCAGCTGAAATGTTAAGTTCTTCAGATCCTCTTTCAGTTCTTCGATATCTGGGTCCGTCTGTTGGTACTGATTCTCTTCCAATTGCAAGGCTACCTGCAGAGCCTCTACCTGCATTTGAAAATTCTGTTGTCGTAATGGATATTTTAAGTGTGGGAGTAGTGAGTTGACAAACAGGTGTCGATGCTGCATATCAATCATAAGGTATTTTGACTTTCCTTTTAATCACTTAAATCTTTGATCAATCTCCCATATCGATTCTCTTGGTTCCTGTCTTATTTCAATCATCTCATTCATGTATTGATCCTTTGAGCTCGACTTATGGAACTCATTGATCAATAGTTTCTTAATGTCATCCAATGTCCTTGTCATCTCGGGAACATTGGTCGAGTCTAGACTCATGTACCAGTCTAATGCGCGGTCTCTTAGCGTGATCGCTAGCTGCACGAGTTTGGTGTCTTCATCATTGATCTGCTTTTATTCCCAGATATTTGTGCAAATGAACAGATGCTTCTCAGGGTCTTCTATTGCTTCTCCTCAAAACTTTGGTAATCTAATAGTAGGATCATGTCCTGCCATTCCAAATACTGAGCTACTCCCTCCTCCGCGCGGTGTAGATACTTAGCTAAGGTTGTCTGAACTGGCTCCTCCAGTTTTTTCTCCTTGTGTAGATGTAATTCCTGTTGTCGGACTTCCTCCGAACTTTGGTTGTTTAAACGGTGGTGTTCTCTTTGGTGTATTGGTCGCACATGGGTTTATGGGTTCCACACTAACATTAATATTGAAGTGATGACTATCTTATCCTTCTGTTCTTGGGCCTCTTGTTTTCCTCTCATATGCAGCGTGCAGGATTTCTTCAATCTTCTCCACAGCCCAAAGATCCTCTACCTCTTCCTCATCGCTGGCCAAGCCTTCCCTCTCAGCTACGACTCTCTTCTTAGTATTCACCTTATATTGGTAGGGTGCTCCACTACGTGTCATTCTTGATGATTCCAATATCCACTTGAGCTGGTCGTTATCCATCAAGATTGGGTCCAAGGGTTCCTCCTCCTTATTCTTTGTATCCTACCCTCCTTCCATTCCTCCTCTCATTTTCAGTTCTTCCCCCCTTCCCCCATGCACGCAGGGAAGTCTAGTTGTCTGATTCCATTGCCATTACACCTTTGTTATATAGCAGTATCTTGATAGAAGTATACAATGATCGAATGTACCTTCCTCTGGGTCCTTGTAGGAACTCTTGCTCGGCTGCGTTGTATGACTTTGCTGTGTCTATCGCAAATTCTGTGATAAATCCCGCCACAATACTGTCAGGCCAAAAGTCAACTGCGTGGGTGAATTTTTTGTTCACCTGCTGCAGTTGCTGGATATGTACTGGAGTCCAATATAGTTGTCGAATCTGGTTTGTCACGTGGTTATCCTTTAACCTTAAGATCCACTCCTGTAGTATATGCAAAAAATCACAGAAAAAGACTTTGTGTAAATCCGTAAATACGTATTTATCTAGGTATTTACGTGGTGTGATCCTAGGGTTTCTATTGTCTTTCTGTGCAAAATATAGCTATTTAGTTCTCGACCAACCCTCGATTTCTTCTCTCGTGGGGTTCCAAGGTCACAACATCCCCTTCTAACGACTCATTTCTCTTTTGTTCCACTTCTCCGGTTCTTATTCATTCCATCTCATATACTCAGTGCTTTCTTGTTCCTCTTAACACGACAACAAAACCATTTGTTGGTTTACTATTTCCCTTCTCAGGTTATCTAAGTTATTGACCCAGAGTTCATGTCATTCGGGGTTCCAACAAATCCTCTTAAACTATTGTCCCTCCTGGTAAACCAGAAGGAAATACAACACCCAGAAAGTACTGCGCAGTCTCACCCGAGATGGATTTAAATGGGTGGCTGTAAGACTTAGGTGTTTACAACCTAGGACAGAGTAGGGGATAGGGGTTTCTTGATTAAGGCTAGATACCATGAGCTATAAGGGAAACTACTTATTCCTTGGAGCCGCATACATATATCCCACCGTGTAATTTAAGCAAAGTATAAACAGATTCATAACAATGTATTAACTCATTCATCAAAATTAACCATTAATTGTTGGAAGAAAGAAGAGACATGCATACATTCAACATATTACATGAGTATTATCGTGGTTCACCCCCTCCTGGGATACATCCACAAAGATTTGTCTCTTGGCTCTTGTATTATTATAGTTCTACATTTCCGGCACCTCGCACTTACAATTCTCCACAAAACTGGGTAAGATCTAGGGGAGGCGATCTAGATCGCACTAGGCTCCACAGCCTACGGTCTAATCCTCAGATCTACCTTCCCTCGTATCTCCTTTGTTCAACAACTTACAAAATTTATTCATATAGCTAAAACCATTACATATCGCCTATGCTCATGCGCAGTTACAGTCTCCAAAACTTAACTCGAAAACCTAACTCTTGACTCTCGATTCTCAACTACAAATACAATATCGTTCATCCACCACCATAATCAAAACAACAACAACCACTATATGATACTTTCATATCTATATTTATACATTTCAGACTCTTCAACCATTTACAGAATATTATCAAAACCCTAACACTTCTTACGTTAGGTCTTTCTCCCATGCGCATGTTGTTCTTCCTCCAGTTGTCGCTTTCCTTTGTGCACGTTTTCTTGCATGCACACATGTTGTTTGCCAGTTGTTACTTCAATTTTCTTCATGCTTTCTTTCCCATGATCGTTTTTATTTCCTCTTCGTCTTGGTGCCAACAATAATGTAGATATGATATTTGGCTATGGCCAAGTGATGTAATATGTGAATTATATTTTTAAATTTAATAAATAAAATGTGATTTCAGTTGTTGGGGGACATTGAGAAAGATGGGGGCCGAATAATCCACAAGAGAGGGGAGAGTATAAGAGAATGTTTAAGAGAGGTGTCCAAGGGGGAATTACCCATGTCTATTAATTCAACCCACTTCCTAAAATTACTATTGGTATATGAAACTTTTAATTTCTGATTGAGTGTTCCCATCATTGAATACATGTAAGAGGGTGGGTGTGAGAAATAACATCTCATAGTTATTGGGAGCACGAGGATGAGTACAATCATCTTGGAGAAGAGTGTAAGTCAAGTAAGAAATAAATAGAGAAAATTTGTATGGGCAGAGGGGAGGAGACTGAGATAGTCACATTTTTTCATGGAGAGTAGTTTTTGCATGCAGATTTTGGGATAACAAGGGAGAGAAGAGTGTTGGAACTTGGAGGAAAAAATGAYGGATATGTTAGTAGCTATTCRTAGCCATTGAATATTGAAAAATAAAKTTRTTAGGATTTCATAAGAACCAATTTTTCATTCCAGAAGAGTGAACTCATGTGTGTGAGTTGAATTGGAGAAACAAGCTTGTTGTTGTTTTGTTTCCTTGTAGTTTTCCTAACAATGAGTTCCCTTGAGTTCCCAGTAGTGATATTCATGGTTACCTATGCTATAGAGAACCTAATAAATGAATGTGACATCCAATGTACTGAGAGAAGTGAAGGGGTACATTCCTTCGGTTAAGTAGGTCAAGAGGAAGACAACCGGTGGAAATTGGGATAGTTGGAGGAGAATACCAATGGTTTGTGGGATATCTAAGCCATGAGTGGACTGTGAGAGACACCTCTATTTGTGTAATATTATGCCCATATTGGGGGTGACTTGGTATTGAGATATAAAACAAAAATTATATGGTTGGGTGAAATGTCTATCCAAAGCAGGTAGTTGCACAACTATTTTAAAAGATAAGTGTTTATGTGTTTCTTCTGAGTTATATTATGAGTTTAACTATTGTGTATTATCTATGTGAATGTGACTGATTTATATGTTGTTGTAGAAAGTGATTAGTTACATTCACGTGTTATTTCATAATTCCATATATGCATTTAGATAATGGTTAAATATATATGATTAAGTAGTTGGTAAGCTACGCGAATTTATTTAGCAGATTTTATTTTTTATTTTTATGTGTATTTTGCAAGCAATGGACCTCAGTAGAGATGGAAGACATTATAGATTGGTACCAGACTTCAAGGTTCAACACTGAGCTTGTATGGGCCCACATCCATGCAAATCTAGTATAAATTTGTTGTTGTAGAGTTTCACTTGTGACTGATTTGGGGAAAAATGGTGAAATTAGAGTGAAATCCTCAAATTTATGAGCAAATTTGAGTTTAAAATGCCCTCATAACTATCTAAGAAGTGATCAAGGGGGTCAATCTATAGGTTGCAGAGTTGAATTCGACTTAGAAGGTAAAAAATTACATTTCAATGGAGGCTAAATAAGTTAGGAGAGTTTGAGGAAACGACGCTCGAGATCACATTTGATTTCAAAATCAATGGCCCAGATTCATTGTAGATTGACCAAAAACTTATAAGTTTTCAGATTTTTGAAAATGAAGTAGATCAACAAGCCAGATTCATTTTTTAAGGTGGGAAAAATGAAGCAGATCGATGGTCGAGATTCATTTTTGGAGGTTGGAAAAATGAAGCAAATCGATGGTCAAGATTCATTTTCAAAGTTTTGAAAAATGAAGGAGATCATTGGCCAAGATTCATTTTCAAAGTTTTTCAAAATGAAGCAGATTGAATGCCAAGATTCATTTTTCAAGGGTTAGAAAAATGAAGTAGATTGGCGGTGGAGATTCATTTTAGGTGTTTTTTAAAATGAATCATATTGATGGTTGAGATTCATTTTCATAGTTCAAAATGAAGCATATCACTGGTCAAGATTCATTTTAAGAGTTTTGCAAAATGAAGTAGATCGACGATCGAGATCCATTTTCATAGGTTTGAAAAATAAAGTTGATCGAAGATTGAGATAGTTTTGACTTGGAGATCGACGGCCTAAATTCATCTTGGATTTTGGATGAAAATAGCTAAGTGTCAAAATTCGATGAATTTATTGAGCATATTGAATTCTCAAAGAGAAATCACCGATCACCGACGGTCGGGTTGTAGAATCGGTGAGGTGTTTCAATCAACTAATAGAAATCGTCGATCACGAATGGTCAGGTCGAGAAAATTGGAGGAGTGTTTTCGTGCATCCAGAAGAAATTGACAAAATATAATGAAAGAGAATGAGGATGCTTTGTCATGCCATGTGAGCATCCATGTGTCATGCCATGTCAACATCCACTTGTCATGCCATGTAAAACAAGTTAACATGTTACCCTCCATGTTTCATGCCACATTAGTCGGAGAAGATCCGGTCAACGATTGGGTCGATGATTTTGGTGAAGTGTTTTGTTGGCCAACATAAATTTTTGATTGCCAATGATTGGGTGAACAATATCGGGAAGTGTTTTACATTTCCAATATAAAGCATCGATTTTTGATGGGGTTTCAAATGTTTGTGAAATGGATTGTCCAGATTTCTCTCGAGTTGGCGATCAACAATGGAAATTCATCCACAGGATTGGGAAAAGTTTAGTGGATAAATGGCAGGGATTACTACTGATTTTGAAATCAAGGACTCAGATTAAAATATTTCTGTAAGAGTAAAACAATCAATTTTCTATGAAACTTTTCAGATTTCTAAAGGTCATCGACTTGCAGGGGCATTTTGAGGCCCTAAACAACATTTTTAGGTAGTCAAAATTGAGATAATTGTGTGTACCATCGGTACAAACAGTCTTTATTGCTTAAAATCAAAGGACTTAGAAAGATATTTCTAATGAGATATTCTAAGTGAAAAACAATGTTAATATGAGAAATTTACAACTAAAACAATACAAGGTACATTTTTGGCACCAGTTTACTTCTAGAGGGAATAAATCCTTTCTCAAAGAATCATTTGGGGAAAAAGATTAGTATATGGAAAGACCATGGACTATAGAAGACAAAAAAACTTGTGTGCCCTCCTCTTTCTTCCTGTAGAAGGTTCACGATCCTTTGTTTCTTGTGTCAAAGGAGATCATGGTCAATCATGGAGGATGATGCGGTACTGATTGTACCCATTGTTGGATTAATGAGAGGGGGGGTGAATCAGTAATAGAGAAATTATAATCCCTTTTAACCAAATAATCCAAGTGTTATATCAATGTATAATTATCATTCAATAATGAGCAATGAACAAATGAAAAATCATACACATACACAGTACACTAGTGTTTTACATAGAAACCCAAACCAAGAGAAAACCACATAATGTTTTTTCTTATATGTCTTGAAGAATTACATTCATTGGAAGCACCAACTTCCTTTGTTTTCCAGCTACAACTGGAAGGAGGCTCCAACTCCCTAGTTTATCAGGCTACAACCTGAGGGAAGCTCCAACTCCCCAATTCTCTGGATACAACCAAAAGGAGGCTACAATCCTCTATGTTCTCCGGCTACAATTGGAAGGTGGCTACAACCACCTGTCTTTGCCCTGTCCAACTGCCGTGAAGTAGAAGTAGAATGATGGAACCACTTCCACACTATCACTTTGAGATATACTGTTGTAAACCTATACCAATAAAATTGAACCATGCATCAACCTCTACCTCAACCTGTAATCAACGTGTACCATAAACAAGTGCATCAACCATGTACCAACCTATAACAAACAACCTATAATCAATCTGTACCATAAACAAGTGCATCCAACCATGTACCAAGTATGTACCAATCATGTGTCAACTAATCACGAACTATGAATCATCAATATGTACCAACATCATCAACTATACACCTCATGTATGTACCAAATCATCAACTACTTGTCTCAACCATGTACCCAACATGTACCTCAACCAAAATATCTCATCAATTTCATCATCTAAATATGATTTGTAACTCTGAAATAGACCTGGTGGATATGATCACATACCTGCAAACCTTCCTTAACTTTAACAACAAGAGACTAGCATTTTCATCAAACTTTTCTTTAGTCTCACATGACTAGTTTTGGATTAGTCAACAACCCTAACTTGAAATAATCATAACTATGTACCTGTAATGAATAAATATCTGAAAATGATACACAATTTTCTTTAGTGTTTTTATGCAATTCCTCCAGGTGTCACTACTTGGAACCTCTCAGAAAAGGAGTTATAGAAAAAATGGCATCTCTTGCTGAATTTTGGCTTATTCTAGTAAGCGACCTTGTAGAGCATGCCCCACACAAAATATTTGTTGAATGGATCTGAAATTTTTACACAGAATACTACAAACTGTACTTTAACCAACACATTTGGTCTTACTAAATTTGGATCTGTTATGAATAATTTATGACGTTTTAACCCGAAACACCAGTTTTAGACTAGTTTCAAGACTAGCCACAAACCCTATTTTCCACGGAGTGTAAATCCAAAAATACAACGACCCACAAGCTGAATTTTTTACCATAAATACTTGAATATGTTTCCTTAGAAATCATCATCAAAATAATTTATCCTCCCTTGAATTACGACCTTCTTTTCTTCACCTTCCCTCTGAAATTCGGTTTAGATATCCTTTGGTTACCTCAGACACCTATAGATATTCAATATGCTCAAGTGTGATCTTAAATGAGAGAGCCTTGCCTCTTATTTATACTCTCCAAGTAGCTTCCTTAAAAACATCCTCTAGGTCACTTTGCCCACTTTCCTTATTTTAGGGTTAACCCACTTCTAATTTCTCCATTAAATTTATTATTTAAATAATTTATTTTGTATTCACTTTGAATTATAGTACACTCATCACTTCACTTTATTATTGACCTTCTAAAATATCTTAAACCACTTTGACTAATTTAACCTTTGGGGGCTTCTAGATGACATATGAGGGTCCTCCAACTTCGTAAGGCCATAACTCTCAAACCATGAGGAGTTATGTGACGTTCCACATACTACTAGAAACAGAATGACATGTACTATCCATATAGAATATTATTACTTGAAAATATATCAAAACTCATACCATTATACATCAAACAAAATTGGGTCCATTACCCAAACCTCATTTCTCCAACTTCTCATGGCCATAAATCTCTAACCATGAGGAGTTATGTGACATTCCACATACCACCGGAAATGACATGAAAAGAAATATCCATCTAGGATAGTTTCACTGACAAATTCATTGACCTTCATCTCATTATTCCACAAATAAGCATGGGTTCTCTAACCATACTTCTAGGATAACTCAATCCGCAAAGCGTCTTCCCATGAGGGATTTTACCATAAGCGGACCACTTTGGAGTTCATCCATTTGTACTTATTATCAACCATGACAAGACAATAATGAGTCATATTTACATGAAACAAACTTGGGTCCATTACCAAAACCTTTGTGCTACTAGGCTTTATTCAAGGGTTGACATCAATGACAACCAACCTTAATCAACACCCAACTCTCCATGCCTCATTAATTGTGGGTGGTTTGTTTCCCAACTACCATCTTCCTACATTAGCCGATTTTTGAAAAGGGGAAAGAGGGAAGATATCCTCAAAATATGATTTTTGGAGAAAGGGAACTAAGGCTTTTAGGAAGGGAACCATTATATCCTTGAAACATACATATATCCCCTTTCCACACTCATGGTAGCATTAAGTCATAACTTAATTACAGACTAGGGGAAAACAAGGTGTTACATTCCCCTCTCCCTCAAAAGTAACACCATCCAAGGTGTTTATCATCGCATAAATAACTTTATACAATAAACACAAATGGATATGCCTTTTTCATGACATCCTATAGTTCACATGTAGCCTCATCTACTCCAAAGTGCCTCCATTGCACCTTGACTTAAGGGATGGCTTGGTTTCGAATAAATGTACGTTTCCTATCCAGGATGCATCGAGGCTCTAGATGAAATCCTCCTTCTAGTTACACCTATATCATAGTCTAATCAATAACATTATCATAATCATTAGCATACTTTTTAAGCAAGGATACATGGAAAACATTGTGTGCTTTAATAGTAGGAGGTAAGGAAAGCCTGTAATCCACTTGTCCCACTCTCTCAAGGAATTTGAATGGTCCATAGTAGCGAGGTGATACATCCAATCCTAAGAGAAATTACATTAGGATTAACTTTGAGATAAACATGGTCTCCCACTTTGAAATCCTTATGATTTCAGTTCTTGTCAGCATAGTGTTTTTGTCTGTCTTGATCTACTTTCAAATTCTAATTGATCTTGGCTACTTCCTACTCCATTTCCTTCAACATGTTCGACCAAAGTGAAATATTGTCCACTAGATTATCCCAAATGACTTGGATATTACTTTTATCACTGAAAAATCGCTCACAACAATACATGTGATGACCGAAAAAATTACCAATGCAACAAAACAAACATCATACCTTCAGAATTAACAAGATTCATTTAGAAAATCACAAAAATATAGAAATGGTTCCTTAAATTTCCGCACAATCTTCTAAAGGCCTCTCAGTTCACATATATGCAAGCTAACACTGTTAAATTCATGCAAATTGCGTGATTGTCCTCGAAGAAACTCTCACAGATGCAAAAATGACACATTTATGATTCTGGTTGGGCCACCCCCACTTCTAGCTCTGGTGTACCATAACAAGACACCCAAATCCAAGTTGAAATCTAGCCTTGGGGCCATTTAAGGACCAGAAAGGTACCCACATGAGGGCCCCTATTCACACTACAAACTAGTTTTATAAAATCTTGAATGAGTCCTGCAAATACAAGATTGAGTTATGCACCAAAGTAAGAGTTTATATGTATTGTTATGTTGTTGGAATTTCTCCTTGAGAATCCATCATTCTCCTAGAATATTTTTAGCATCCATAGCAAGATCCATTCTTCTCACCTCTTGAGAAGCTTGGTAGATAATTATTCACCATTATAATTTCATTGTAAGAAGATAAAGATATCTATATTGGAGACCTTAAAGGCCCTCTCAAGGAGGAAGAGGGGAACCCATAAGTTCCCTATATTTCTCCAAGGTGTTATCAATCAAAATCCTATCCGTTGGTAGCTATATTTTGTTCCTATGTTTAGTTTTGAATTAACAATTCATCCATGTTTCAGTGATGTTAGTATTTCCTTTTTTTTACTATTTTTTTTACTTGTTGGCCCACTAACTAACTAACAATTCATTGTGATATCTTGTTGGCTTGACAAGGTATCCTAAGTGTTGGTTTTATACTCACCCAAGAGGAAAAATCAACACAACAGTTTGGCGAATCCACTGGGATTGAATCAAAATTATCCCCATTTAAGCCTTTAGAGTTATCCTTTTCATTAATTTGTGTATATAGGTGTCAAAACCA